>JAJOZX010003664.1:430000-456662 GCA_023014485.1 Bathynomus jamesi | reverse complement strand
GTGTGTGTGTGTGTGTGTGTGTGTGTGTGTGTTTAAGAATGTATTGGTGCTGACATAAATTTGAATAATGATCGTTTTAAACTGAAGTTAAAATTTTATTAATTACACTGGCCAACAAAATGAAACTTTTTTTCTCATCACAAACATGATCACACTTTTCTTAATGCATTTTCGCGCTGATTCCGAATCTGGTTTTATTGTTTTTCTAGCACGTAGAGTTATATAGATCACTGTTTTGATATTTTTAAGTTTTTGTATTGCTATAAGAAAATTTATGGATGTATATCACACTTAGGAATGCTAAACAACAAATACATCATATACTTTATTCAATGTACTTATAAATAAAGAATATTACATTATTTTATTAAAAGCGCTGTGAGTGTGATTTCCTTTTGTAAATTTGGCCTGGATTGTCACGATACAGCATCCAACAATGGTCCGCCATCATGCTTTCATTCCAATATCCTTGGTAGCGCTTCTCCATCATCTGAATATCTTGATGGAAGCGCTCTCCTTGCTCGTCACTCACTGCACCAAGGTTTTCAGGAAAGAAATCTAAGTGGGAATGCAGGAAGTGAATTTTTAACGACATTCGACACTCCACTTCTTTGAAGGCATCAAGGAGGTTCTTGACTCCATCCTTATACGCAGGTGACTTGTTGCTTCCAAGAAAGTTTTTCACATATCCATTTGAACGCCAGCCAAGCCTTCAATTCCAGCGGACTTAGGACTTTTTCGAATTCAGTGTCATTCAAAACCTCCCTTATTTGTGGCCCAACAAAAATTCCTTCCTTCAATTTTGCTGCAGTAAACCTTCGGAAATTTCCTTGAAAGGTATTGGAACCCTTCAGAATTGACTTTACCCATTGCTTTAACAAAATTCTTCATTAAACCAAGTTTAATGTGAAGAGGTGGCAGATAGATCTTTTGGGGATCCACTAAAGGGACAGACTGGACATTGCTTATCCCTGGGACATATGTATACCTAAGTGGCCAGTCACTTTTGGTGTAATGTTCTATAGTGGCGCGACTGTCCCACAGGCAAAGGAAACAACAAAATTTTGTGAATCCTGACTGCATACTCATAAGCATTCCAATAACTTTTAGATCTCCACAAACATTCCATTGATGACTGTCGTATTTGATTGCCTTCAGTAGTATATTCATATTGTCATATGTCTCTTTTAGATGGACGGAATGGGCAATGGGGATGGATGGCATTATATTACCATTATGCAAAAGAACTGCTTTCAGGGTCATTCTTACATTGTCGAGGCATGTTGACTGACCTGAGCAAACTATAAATTAAAAAAAAATGTACACCAACTTGACACAACAAGTTCTTGGACTGGACTGATCTTTTGCACAAAGCACGGCGTTGTTGCCTGAATCACAATGCTGCTAGACGTAAAAGCTCACACCTGAAATACATAAGATGTATAATTAAGATAATTGAAATCAATAAGATGAATAAACTAAAAAAAAACAATAAAATAAACACAATCAAATGTTGAAATATTAGTATTTTGCCCATTTAAAATGGTTAAATCTGTGTAGTTATATATATGCCTTCATTTTGAAAACTATACGTGCTAGAAAAAATCTGAATGCAGGTTTGGAATCAGCGTGAAAAATGCTATCCAGCCACCACAAATTTTACTCTGATGAAAAATCTTTGTTGACCAGTGTTATTTAACTTTGGAAGATTGTAAATTTTAGTTTTAACTTATTTTAGTTCATTTTGCTTTGAATTAAAGTTTTAAATTTATATATTTTTAGAATTAAACTTAATTCAATTCATTTTGTTTACAAATATATATACGGAGTTTATGAAGATGAGTATAATTTCATTATTAAATACAGATGTATACAGTTGTAAGCTCCCTGCAGCAAGCGTACACGCTTTACAGGCCGATATCTACTATAGTAGTAGTTAGTTAATGATAGATTATATAAATTATAAATATATTAATTATATAATTATAATTTTTGTTATAAAAGACTTGAAAAACAAAGGCGAACTTACAGACTAGAACATATTGTGTTATAATTTGAACATTTCAGTAAATAAATTTGGAACAGAATTATCAATGTCAAGATTGTTAGCGAATTCCGGCAATTCATATCTTTGTATATTAATAATAGTAATAATAGTAGTAATAATATAATAATAATAATAATAATAATAATATGCACGGTCGTCATTTCTGTATCACTAATTAATTACAATTATAGTAAACCTGTGTGTTAGGTCTATATAACACATTTATGACGATGCGATATTATCAAAACACTAATAGTCCGGTAGCACAGACCCTGATTTTACTGGAACCCTGCATTGTTTGTTATAAAGCAAATTTTTACATATTTTGAAAGCTTATACCACCCCATTCAAGAATCCATCAGGTGTACACTTGACCCCCGCTTGGCTTTTTCAATATGGCCGCCATTTTCCAAGATGGCCGGCGAAACTGAAAAATCCCATATCCTGGTCAATACTTGATGGATTTTGATGATCTTGGTGTCATTTCTAGGGTTTTTTAGGATGATGAGTCGATCTGGAGGGGTTGCAGATACTTTGGGAGTCGTTTTGACCCACATTCGTCAATACTCAAGGTCATTGGAGGTCAAACGCCCCGCGAAATAACGAATATTCCATATCCCGGGCAGTCGTGGAGATATTTTGGTGATCTTACTGTCGTTTTTGTAGTTTGGGCGAGACTGAGTAGTTCTATAGGGTTTAAAATGAAATGAGGGATTATTTTCCCCGTGGTAAGGTGAATTCTAATATGTCTATTCCTCTTATTTTTTTCAGGTTGTTGAGATTATTGCTGATGGTGCTGCCCCCTGGTGGTTTGATGACGTCTTGGTTGTGCTGATTCCAAAATTGTTTTTTGACTGCTGAATATGGAGAATATACCAGGTGAGCATTGTTTAGTTTTCATTTGCTGAGGATAAATTATTTCAATGCGATTTGTACTCTGAATAATGGGTAAACAAAATTCTTATTTTTCAGGTTCTACAAAAGCTGCAGACGAATGTTTCTTCAAGGATTTCCTGCGTAGCTGTCCTGGAGGTCAGAAAGGTCTTTCAAATTGTGGGAGGATTCAGAAAATCATAGAGAGCAGCGACATCAGAGGGCAGCCAGATGTTCGAGCAAGACTAGAGCCTCTCTTGGAAGATGGAGCAAAAATCCTTTGTTGTCACAAGAACTATGTTTCCACTTTGTGTCCAAGCGGAATTTATCAGCATTCATGAAAAAGAGAGAATGTGATACCTCTACAGTGGAGCCAAAAAGACTACGTAGTGCTGTTCTCAGTGAAGGCCCAGTATATGACCCTAAAAAACACTCTCTTTTGTTTGAAAGTCAGTGAGTGTATATTACCCGAGAAATATGACATCAAAGTTCCGGTGCAATACCGCATTCCAGCATCTAGGTTTATGACCGATAAGCTTCATGATTCCCTTTCTAAGTGCATGGACCCAATGGATCCAGAGTCACATCCAGGAGGCAACTTATACAATAGTCAGACAGGGCAGCTTGCATCTCCAGACACCAATGCCGATAGAGCTGTTAGTATTGGAAAGACGCAACTGGCACAGTACGAGTCATCATGGCCACAAGGCTTTTATGGCACCATTTCCAAACATGTCATCACCTTTGTAAGTCAAACGAAACATATCAAGGTGGGTGCCCACTTGGTTATGGACCAAGAAGCGATTTATGCACGCGTCATCGGTTTGCTGATGAGCGAACGCGAACGCGAACTTGACCCATGTATTCTCAACAGAGCTTGCGGAATACCCACCTGCACTGTTCCAACCAGATGGCTTAATGAGAACTGCAGCTAAGTCCGCATTGAAGCAGAACTTGGGAGTAGAAACATCCTTTCGAACATGGGGTCGACCCAGCTGTTTTGTGGACAGTCGACTGGCCTACTAGTGGCACAGTTGCTACATTTATCCAAACCTTCAAAGTATGGCTACCGAAACATCTTTCTCATGCATCTGTAGTACTAGCTTTTGATCGCTACTATGATTTCTCTCCGAAATCAAGCACTCGGGCAATGAGAAGCAAGAGCAGCAGAGTTCACAAGCTGGACCTCAACACCCAATTGCCCACAAGAGACGCTGTTCTCACGTGCACCGCGAACAAGGAGCAACTAAACAGGCTGCTCTGTGAGCAAATCCTTGCTGACAGTGAGTATCTCGCAACTGTAACCCAAGACCGTGAGCTAGTGCTTGCAGGATGGCAGACCATACCGACTCCCATTGTGCGAGGCAGGAGTCGAGCAGCATTGGAGCTCTCATCATCTCATGAAGAGGCTGACGTGATAATAACACAACACGCTATCGCACAAGCTGAGAAAGATTCTGATGCCCGCATCTCCATCATTTGTGATGACACAGACGTGTTTGTCATGCTGACTCATTTCTATGAATTTAAGAAACTAGGCTGTCCCATGATTATGGAGTTTCCAGTGCGTGGCAGAAAATCAGTGGACATCCGAGCAACTGTAACCCAGCACAAAGACATCATCCCACAAATCCTCAAACTACACGCTTTGAGTGGTTGTGACACAGTTGCAGCAATACATGGCATCGGCAAAGCCACTGCCATTGCCACAGCCAAGAAGGGTCGGAAGCTAGACAAGCTGGGGTCTCTTGATGCATGCTTTGATCATATCGAGGAAGAGGCAACAGCGTTCATTGTTGCATGCTGTGGGTATAAGAAATCCTCATCTCCTACTGAGTGTCGTCAGTGAGTATGGGCTCAGAAGACGGAAGTCGGGAACTGCTGCACCCAAACTATATTCTCTACCACCAACAACTGAAGCTCTCCATCAAAATGTGCTCATAGCCCACTACACTGTGGCGAGCTGGCTCGATGCACTAAAGTGTGACCCACCACCACTTGATCCTGTGCATTATGGGTGGGAGAGAGACAAAACAAACAGAGTTCTCATCCCAAAAACAGTTGATGAAGGAGTGTGCTTAGCATCAGATGAAGTTCTGAAGCTAATCAGATGTGGGTGTGACTCACAATCAGCATGCAGGGGGAGTCGCTGCGGCTGCATGGGACGCGGAATCCCTTGCATAATGTTCTGTGCATGTGGCAGCGGCTTCGATTGCAACAATCCATTGACCCAAAACGCAAACGAAGAGCAGACTGATGATCCTGACGATCCTGACACAACCATGTCTTTTGATATTTGCCCCAAAGTTGCATCAAAGTGTCAATGCCAATCCCCCAGCTAGGTGTGAGCTTTGTTTTGCTTACGAGGTCATATCTTGTAGCTTTGCAACCTTCAATAGAATGCGTGTGCCCTGCACTTCAGCATAAATTGTGGTTTATATCAGAATATCTATATCCATATAATGTGGGTTATGTCATTTAAGCATTATGATCTGGTTTTATCTGCTGAAAAGATGTTAAGTGCTCACCAGTTAGCTAGATTGTAGAAATTGTCACTGAAATAAAACAAATACAGTGATGTCAACTGTGGCATTACTATATTTCAAGGCCAAACTTTAACCTCAAATGACCTTGACTTCACCCATGGAGTTGCAAAATGATATTCTACTGTTATCATGTGCCTATAGAACTACTCAGTCTCGCCCAAAACCATAAAAACGACAGTAAGATCACCAAAATATCTCCATGACTGCCCGGGATATGGGATATTCCTTATTTCGGGGGCGTTTGACCTCCAATGACCTTGAGTACAATGTTCCCTCTAATTTTTTTTAGTCCGTGTGCGCAAGAAATTTTCGTTGTACATACATTTAGATTCATGGTGAAAAATTGTGCAAAGTTTTCTGAGCGCTATTATCCTCAAAATTGAATATATATAAATATTAAATACTTAATAAATATTATTTCCATAAGGTGATAGCTTGATCATTACGGTACTATTAAATGGATATTAGAAAACTGTTTACAATATCATATATTCTTAAAAAAGAAAACATTTTATCCATTCTAAAAATATGAATAAAATAAAAAATAGTAAAATAAAATTCAACAAAATAAAGAAATAAAATAAAAATAACATTAATTGAAAATGACTATTTTAGTTATCATTTCTCAAAACAATTTTTAGCATTTAGCAATTTAAAATAGACTATCAAGATTAATACATGATTTTATCCATTCACGAAATAGGAATAAAATAAAAATAATAAAATTCAATAAAATAAAATATAATAAAAATAACATTAGATGAAAGTGCCTTTCATTTAAGTATGATTATGATTTCTCCTTACGATCTTTAGCATTTGCCTATTCCAAATAAACTCTATGAAGATTAATACATCCGTCATCATTCAGGTAACTTTTAATTCGCGTGAGCATGTCCAAATGATTTTCTTTCAAGCGGTTTCTTAATTTGTTCTTTATAGAATTCATTAAACTGAAGCCACGCTCACAGTCCACACTAGATGCTAGGAAGGTTCCCCCAATATCCATCAACTTAGCAAGGTCACAAAATTGTTCATTTTGGAGGACGAATGTCACCATATCGTCAAAGTTTTTAACCAGCTTACTTTCTATTTTCTTGCATATAACAAATTTAAAATCATTGTACTGTTTGATTATGGTAGAACTTTCACCAAGAAAATCTGCATATTTTGCACATAAAGCTTTAACATGCTCAGTGCCAAAGTCAAAGTCTTTCTGTAAAATAGCCGAACAATCAAAGGCAGACTATTCTTTTACTTCATTTTCAGGAAACTATAGAGTATGTTGATGCAAATGGTCAAACCTTGTGTGACGGTATATTTTTGAAACTACTTCATTTAATGTCTTGACTCATGATACGCTTGAGCCTGTGCGAATTTTATTTTGCTGTGTGCGCGGGTTTCACAACGCGTGTGCGCGCGCACACGCGCACACCTTAGAGGGAACATTGCTTGAGTATTGACGAATGTGGGTCAAAACGACTCCCAAAGTATCCGCAACCCCTCCAGATCGACTCATCATCCTATAAACCCCTAGAAATGACACCAAGATCATCAAAATCCATCAAGTATTGACCAGGATATGGGATTTTTCAGTTTCGCCGGCCATATTGAAAAAGCCAAGCGGGGGTCAGGTGTATATCCGATGGATTCTTGAATGGGGTGGTATAAGCTTTCAAAATATGTCAAGATTTGCTTTATAACAAACAATGCAGGGTTCCCACCCCGTGCAACCGGACTATAATATAATCTCGCGAAAATTTTTGTGTATATCCATATTAGAAGCTGAAAACTGTACAAGGAATAATAAAACCAGTATGAATATGAGGTGAAAAGTGATAGGAGAAATTGTTGGAAGGAAAATGAGAATTGTAATGATGACAACAACAATTAAATAATAATAATAAACAATAAAAGTAATAAAAAAGGTGTGCCTTCAGTATATATATATATATATATATTTTTTTTTTTAATGTGCCTTGGTGGTGTAGAGGTTAGCGTCGCCGACTACGAATCCATCGGCCCTGGAATCGAGACCCGGTGATGGCAGGCGGCGCGCAGCAAAGCGCAACTGTTCATCTTTCCACACAATAAAAAAAGTTGGTTGGTAAATAAATAGGTAGCCTGGTTAACCTAGTGGCTAAGACACTGGGCTGCTGGTGGGGCGTGGTTCGGATTCCATGTTAAACTGTAGGTCTAAGGTGGAGTGTCAAGCTTGACCTTTATCAAAATGAACAATTCAAACGGAATTAAACCAAGGTTATTATATATATATATATACACAAAGGAAAACAAAAGACGTCTCTACGAGGGTGTCTGTTTAAGAAGGAAGGTTAAAAGATGTAAGAAAATTTGAAGACAGGTGAAAGTGTTAAAGCCAAGCAGAGAAGAGGGATTGAAAGGAAGGAAAGAAATTTAAAGCTAAAGTGAAAATTTTAAAATACAGAGGAAGGAATCCAAGTGAAAATTCTACAGTATTTCTTCGCGCTAACAAATATCTTCCAACTGGAGGTTTAAGGCAAAAATAGGCATGTAGTTTCTTTTTAAAGGATTCGATCGAATTACTTTGAGCTATGCTGGCTGGTAATCCATTCCACGAATTAACTATACGATTCAAGGAAAAATGTTTAGTTTCATTAAAATTAAAATGTTTACCTACTAATTTTCAGATCTTTACCGTGCGAGTTCTATCCGTATTCCGGAAGGTGAAATATTTTTTCGCGTCGACATTATCTCAAAACCTTTACTCATTTTAAAAACTTGGATTAAATCTCCTCAAATTCGCCTTTTAACGAGTGAGAATGAATTTAATATTTCTAAACGGGCAGCGGATGATTTGTTTCTTAGTCCAGGAATCATCTTAGTAGCCCGTCGCTGAACTCTCCCCATAACTCTGTTAATATTCTGTCGTAAAAATGGGGACCAGAATTGAACGCACTATTCCAGGTGGGGACGTACTAAGGAATTATATATAATGTTGGCATTGTTTTCTCCGACTTAAATTCAAATGATTTGGCAATAAATCCTAAGATTCCATTTGCTTTTCTGACCGCTTCGATACATTACTTACTCGGTTTAAGAGTGTCGCCAACAATAATACCTAAATCTTTCTCTTCCGTAACACGAGTTAGTGCCTGTCGCGCATAAAATATCAGGTCATCCCATAAGTAATGTCGTTTTTTAGATCGGAATTTGAAGGACAAAAAAAAAAAACTCAACTGAAACTTTTTAATCTAGTAAATATTTTCCATCGGAATCATGACCTCTGCCAACGTCCTACAAGCTTTTTCAATGCCATGTTTATAAAATTCAGGGCGGTTTTTGAGGCAAAAAACGTACAAAGACTGGTGTGCAGGTCCATCAAAGAAGTATACTGTTTCTCATCAAGATAGTTTTTTGCAGACTCCTGAAGATGATAACTGAAGGCGCAATGTCTGGAGAATATGGAGGATGTGGAAGTTTTTCCCACCCAGAGCTCCTCAATTTTGCAGAAGTGATCCGAGCGGTATGAGGACGTGCGTTTGTCGTGGTGGAACACGATTCCTTTCCGATTAACCAAAGAAGGTCTCTTTTCTTTTAGTGCAGTGTTCAATCGATCCAGTTGTTGACAGTAGACTTGAGCGTTGATTGTTTGGTTGTGTGGTAAGGTTTCAAAGTGTATTACACCACCTTTATCCCACCAAACACTAAGCAACACCTTCCGAGGGTGAAGATTTGGTTTTGGCTGTGGTGTCGCTGGTTCTCCGGCACAAACCCACTGTCGACGGCGTTTAACATTTTGGTACAGTACCCACTTTTCATCACCAGTCACTAAACGGCGCAAAAACGGATCTTGGAGTTCACGGGAATGAAGAGTTGTGCTAATGTTTACCCGCACCCTCAGATTGTCGACCGACAATTCATGTGGCACCCATTTTCCTAACTTAAGCACTTTCCGAGTTGTTGCAAATGTCGATGGATGGTGGACGGCGATAAATTGAGTTTCTGGGCCAATTCTTCGACAGTCTTCTTCAAGTGCGGCTAACAGCAGGTCATCATCAAACTCAGCAGGGCGTCCAGAGCGTGCTGCATCTGTCAAACAGCAGTCACCATTCCTAAACTTTTGAAACCATCTTTGACATTTCCTCACATGCAGAATATCGTTGCCATAAACTTCCTGACTGTTTCGCGTTGCTTCAGTAGCACTATTCCCTTTTTTGAACTCGTAAAGCATTATATGCCTGATATGCTCTTCTGATACCGCCATGTTTATGAGGGGTTCACATAAAGCAAAACACACGTCTTCACTTGTCAAGGTCTGTAAAGTATGTAGCGAGACACGATAGATCTCTTCTTAGATATAACCTTCGGAAAATTTATGCTTAAACCGAGTAGGACTAGATTAAATTTAATCTATCGTAAAAAACGACATTACTTATGGGATGATCTGATACTTTCTTTTAACATTCTTTCTACCGATATGCAACGTTTTACATTTATCTATATTAAAGTTCACATGCCAAACTTCCATCCACTCGAGTAATTTATTAATATGCTCTTGAATCTGCAAACGTTCTGCCACTGATTTTGTTCGTCCTTCAAGTTTGGTATCATCCGCAAATTTTAAAATTATACTCTGAATTCCCAAGTCGATGTCATTGATGTAAATATTTGAATCAAATCTTCATAATCTTAATGTTAAATCTTCATAATGTTGACGTGGGTGTTGATTGGCTTTTTTATCGTGTGTGTATATATACCGGGTGTCCGAGAATTATCTCTACAATTTTTGGCTGTTATTAAAAGTCAACCATGAAGTGTAGAAATTCCAGTGTTGTCCCATTTTACAGGGAAACTCATTAAGTTTTTTCTGATAACAAGTTTTGACAAGTTTTTTCTTTTTTGTACGCGGGTGACAGACATTGATGATTTAAAAGCAAAAATCACAGCTGCTATTGAGCGAACTGATGTGGATATGCTGCAGCGTACATGGCAACATTTGGATTATTATCGATTGGATGTTTTGCGAATCACTGATGGTGCACATATCGAATGTTTGTAACAACGCTACTTTAATAAAAGAAACTTTTGAAAATACAGATTCTAAATAATCTTGCTTAAGAATTTTACGTGTGTTATCAAGAATTTTATTAAAAGATGAAATTGTACAGATAATTTTCGGACACACTGGAATTTCTAAAAAAACTTGTCAAAACTTGGTATCAGAAAAAAACTTAATGAATTCTCGTAAAATGGGACAACACTGGAATTTCTACACTTCATGGTTGACTTTTAATAACAGCCAAACTTGTACAGATAATTCTCGGACACCTGTATATAATATTATATATATCTATATATATATTATATAAATATATATATATATATATATAATATTATAATATATATATTTAATATTTTATTTACTATAATATAAGTACTGTGTATATATAATAATAATAATAATAATATTTATATATACAAATATATTTAACTTAGGCTTTCGTCTATATATATATATATATATATATATATATATATATATATATATATATATATATGGACTCAATAATTCTTAGGTCTGTTTCATTTGGTAAAGTGGTTAAAACTGAACAATTGTTATTGAGTGGATGGTTGTTACTTTCGCAATGTTCACGGATTGAGGATTTAGCTGGTCTACTTAGTGGTAAGTTGGCGGGTGGAGCTGCCAACATATGTGGCGTTACAACCACGATTAAAAGTGTAAACTAGGTTGGAGACAAGAGCATCGGTCAACCTTTCCTTAAGTTTAAAAAACAAGTGAAGAGACAAATCCGATTTGAATTATATTAACGCGAGCGAACATGGACAAGTGATATTTATTACATGTACTTTATAATAACTATATTTGTTGAAATAACTGCTGTTTACAAGTTGAAAAAGAAGTTAAAACTAGTTTAAACCAGTTCAAATCGGATTTGTCTCTTCACTTGTGTTACGAAACTATTTTAAACCAGTTCAAATCAGATTTGTCTTTTTACTTGTTACTTTATATACACCCTGTACTAAAATTATTGATAACTATAAATTTAAACTCAATTTCTGGATAAAATTGAGCCAACTGAGTTTTCGGTCTTCTTCGATCCTTAGGCTGATGTAGCCATAAAAGGGAATCGAGATATACATCTTTCGTCATTTTGAACTGAGAACGAGGGGTTGGGGCTTAAAATGATAATTCAAATAATTTCGAATATGCTTCATAATCAGGTCCTTTGGGTAAGAATTAGAGTTAAAATATCGTAATTACTTAAAAAATTCATCTCAGAATGAAAAGAAAAATAATCCGAGTAAACCTTGAAAGCACGACGGTCATTAAGGGTTTTATTAGAATTAACTTTAAAGCAAAAAGGAACGTCTCTCAAAAAATGTGTACCAAGACCTGTGAAAGTTTTCTTACGATAGAGGAAAGTTTTAAAATTATTATTGGTTCTGTAAATATTAATGTCCAAGAATGCTAACTGGGAATTTTTCTCTCCTTAATGCCGGGATGTTTAGAATGTACATAACTTAGAAATTGACCAACGTGAGAAGGGCGCTGGAATAACAAAAAGCGTCAACCACATATCGATGGCAGAAAACTGGTTTGAAGGAGGTGGAGCAGTCATCAAACCAGCGAGTTTCATGAAAGCGAAGCTAAATATAGTTGTCTATGTTGGCTTTAAACCCTAAATCCTGTTCCAAAGCTGTTTCCTCTCTGGTGAGAGAAGCTATATTTTGGCGCCTCTTTGCTAGTGACCCGTTGTCCGCGTTCGGCTTCCACCATGATAACAAAAAACTTTATTATTTGTCATTTACCATTACTTGTTCGGACTAGATTTAATATCTCAGAAAAGTCCCTTGTTCCACGCACATTAGCTCTGTGATCCATATTATATATATATATATATATATATATATATATATATATATATATATATATATATATATATATATATATATATATATATATAAAGGGTGATCCAGAGAAATGGGACCCAAAAGAAACCCCTGTAACTCTTAAAGTATAAGTCCTTTTATAAAATCATACGCATCATTCGAAAGAGGATAGTTACAAGTTTGTACAGGATTGTACAGGTTTTGACAATACAAGACAAGATAAGATACAAAACAAAATAAAAGTGTTAGTTAAAACTAACCCTTCAAGATGACTGCATGGACTGTGAACAGCTGCGTTTCATAACTGAGCAATATTATGAGCATGGAAGAAGTGTAGTTTCAGCACAAAGATCTTTCAAGACAAATTTTCAGATGTCAAAATCACCTTCTAAGAAAGTAATCCGTCGGTGTGTCAGAAATTTTTCCCTAACTGGCAGCGTTGGAAAAAGAAAACCAACTGGAAGAGTGCGCACAGCAAGGATAGACGAGATCATTAACATAACTCATGAAATTGTACAGGATAATCCTAACATAAGCATCAGACGTGCTTCTCAGCACGTGGAACAACACACCGTATATTCAAGCAAAATTTAATGCTCTTTCCATATAAAATTCAAACAGTGCAACAACTAAACGATGGAGATTTCGTACGAAGACGACAATTCTGTCAATGGATCCAACAGAAGGTAAATGACACCACCAATTTTCTAGCAACTTTGATTATGTCAGACGAAGCCCATTTTCACTTGAATGGAACTGTAAACAAACAAAATTGTCGTTTCTGGGCAACAGAAAATCCATTGAATATTACCGAAGTCCCGTTGCATAGTCAGCGTTTAACTGTTTGGTGTGGTCTTACTGCATCTCAGATCATAGGGCCGTACTTTTTCGAGGATTCCACCTGAAACACGGTCACTGTAAATGGTGATCGCTACGAAAAAATGTTGACCGATTTCCTTATTCCTAAATTAGGAGATCTTTGTCTAGAAAACCACTGGTTCCAACAAGACGGAGCTACCTGCCATACCACGAGGAACTGCATGGCAGTTTTGCGTCAAACGTTTCCAGGCGAGTTAATCTCAAGATTTGGAGACGTTGAATGGCCCGCAAGGTCTCCAGATTTTTCTCCCTTAGATTATTATCTCTGGGGATATTTAAAGAGTAGGGTCTACAGAAATAACCCAACGACCTTGCAAGAATTGAAGGCCGCCATCACAAATGAAATACAGGCCATACCACCGCACACTCTTGCAAAAGTGATGCAGAACTTACAAGCGAGAACACTGGAATGCTTGGCAACTAATGGAGCACATTTGAAAGGAGTCATTTTTAAAAAATAAATATTTCATAATAAACTTGTAACTCTACTCTTTCGAATGATATATAGTTTTTATGAAAGGAATTAAATATTAAGAATATTTGGCTTTTTTTTATGGGTCCCATTTATCTGGATCACCCAGTATATTATAACTGCAAACACGCAGTATAATTAACATTTGTTTCGTTCTTTCGCTCTCAACTTGCGCGGATAATTCTCCTACACAAAGCGTCGTTCTTTACGTTATATATATATATATATATATATATATATATATATATAATTATATATATATATATATATATATAAAAGTTTGGAAATACCAATGGTATACTGGAATGATATATCGGTCATATACGTACATTTTGAATGAGCCAGTAGAGTATAAAACACGTACAAATGTAAATTATTTTAATGAATAATTATATAGACAAAGATATATAGCCTATATCAGTATGTAGTGTGTCCCCCTTTTGCTTTTATAACAGCTTGGACTGTTAATAATGGTGTCAGTGTATTTTTTTTACCACTAATGGTGGAATATTTATTCAAATATTGTTCAGGTCTTTCCACAGTTGTTCAATATTAGATAATTTCATTTTATCAGCGTATATATAAACCCATATAGCCTCAGTTAGTCATGTTTAGGAATTTTGATGACCATTCCAGAATTTTTAGTTCCCAGCGTCCTCCTTCCCCTTCATGTATGCTTTTACAATCCATCCTCTGTGTTTGGGGTCGTTATCTTGTTGGAAGATGAACCCTTGTCCAATCAAGCGCTTTCCATCTGGCGCAGCATGCAGTTCAAGAATTTGATTGTACTTCTTTTTAGTTAGAGTACCATCGATTTTCACAAGGAAGCCAACTCCGGGTGAACTTATGGACCCCCAAAACATTGATAGATTCCCCACCATGTCTTACTGTTGGTTGTACGAACATATTACATTTCTCACCCTATCGCCGTCGTGCATATTCAAATTTTGATTAATCTGTCCACAGAACGTTCGATCTATCAGTCGACGTCCAATGGGCATGATCTCCTGTATATTTTACTCTCTTAGACTTGTTTCCTAGGAATTTACTAGGGATTTTAAAGATGTTTTAGTCGTTCCTTTCAGTTCAGAGTCATTTCGTAATAGTTTGCCATCTGGTCTTCATGCGGTTTTTACAGTACCTTGCACTACTCGTACTTTTTTACGAGGAGACCAACCACCGGAGCGGGCCTCTAATACTACCGAGGTTCACAAAATCCCATGTTGGAATTAATCTAAATGTTATATTGGTGAAACCATTGACTTTAAACGTCGTCTTTATCAGCACAAATTTAGCTTAACCGTTTAAGGTCAAATGCGAGTATTTGAAACACTACCAATTTGTACTGTCGTCCTGAAAGGGTTATATATTGCCGATGGTAACTCAGCCTTACATAAACATCGTTTAGAATATGACCCCAACATAGATATTAATAATTGCTATCTCCTTAATGCTGATGATAGAGATAGGAGCAAATTGGTTGAATTCTATTTGATCACCTTCCCCCCCCTCCCTTCCCGATAATTTTAATGTAAAAAACGATCTATTTTCTTTAGGTTTTTAACCAACTTTTATTTATCCACAGAATTATATACGGTTCGTATCCAGACGTTTTCACTTGCCAGAGGCATAACGTTTCTTGAACTTTCTTCTGTGTGCCTTTTATTTGCCTTCAGTTTTTATTCCTTCCTGAAAGAAGGAGGAAGTACCTTCGAAAAGCTTTGCAGTTACCTTTTAATTTAATTTTAATTTTTTAAAATTTTTTTTGGGGGGAATTTAATATTTTATTGAATTTGCACCGTTATAGTGTTTTCTAAATTATATATATATATATATATATATATATATACACAAAATTGCACCATTTTTAAGCGTTTTACATCTTCATTTTTCTCCATATAACGTCAGACAGATTTATTGTATGTTAATACCGTCAGGGGGAGTCAGCATCAGAAATAAGAAATTACATTATTAATATAAAACACTGCCTTTAAAAAAAATATTGCGTTCATCTCTAAAACATTAACTTCAAACTGCAGTAACCGTACTGTAAATTTAATTGATCCATACAGACTACCGATGTTAAAAATTTAATTGTTCCATTTGGTGAGTAAATTGGGGAACAATTTCGTGTTTAATACAAACTGTCCATCATTGAAGCCGTTGGAACATCTTTCATTTCTGGACTGATATTGGACCAATTACATCGACGTAAGAAATATAATTAATTTAAAATCAGTCCAGAAATGAAGGATGAAATTCGTTTTATCAAGAAATCGTTCTATAATTGATCCAAATGGAACAATTAAATTTTTAATATCAGTAGTCTGTATGGATCAATTAAACTTTACAGTGAGAACTCAGTAACAGTTTCTCTATAAGCGAAATGAAGACACTTAGGTCCGGGGTTCGACTCCCGATAATGCTGGCAATAATAATCCAGGAATTAGAACAATGGGCCGCATTAGTTGGCCTGATCGTTGTGCCAGTGCCAATTTCTGGCCCGCCTTACTGACTGATTGTATTACCTTTAAACGTAAAACATGAAACACCAAATGGAATTTATCTCGTACGTATATATATATATATATATATATATATATATATATAATATATATATACACACACACACACACACGAGATAAATTCCATAATTAAGTACGTGACATTAATAAATGTTAAATATTTACAGAGAAAATACAAAAATTATTCCAAGACCTTTTGTGACTTAATTCCCTGACGAAGTGTTTGAATAAACAAAAGGCCTTAGAATTGATTTTTACTTTTTCCCGTGAGTGTATAATATATATATATATATATATATATATATATATATATATATATATATATATATATATATATAAAATGGTTAATAATTATGAACGTGTTTTAACACGCGGAATATTCTTATCCGAAATATGTTAACAGTTTTAATATTTTACAAACTTTAAAACTGTACACTTAGATACAATAAATTCTGTAAATCGTCATTCACATTTACTGTACACATTTACTGTAACCTTCACTCACATTTATTTTTAAAACACGAATTTATACATTGAAATTAAATTAAAATTTAAAAAAAAACCGTTAAATTAATTAAGTTCACAAAAATTACATTAAAAATAAATCTAAATATAAAAAATGTAAAAATCACGTAATTCGGAATAAATCCTATTAAAATAATTTGAATAAATAATAAATAAAATTAAAATTTACGTAATTTAAAATAAGTAATTAAATAAAAAAAAATTTCCAATCATTTAATTATTTCACGATATATACGAGAGTATATTTTGAACGTTAAAACCCATCTGCGAAGGACTTCTTCTTTTCACTGTCTCAAAAGAAGTTTAATTGTAACCCAATTAGTAAAGAAAGAACTTTGGGGAAATTAAACCTTATTAATTATTTTCCGCTAAAAAATGCAAAAAAGCTCTTTATTTTCTTTTTTTTCTTTTCTCGAAATTTTTCATTTTGGAAAAAGTTAATAATAATTTTTGGAAAACTAATTTTATTATTTAATTTTTTTTTTTTTTGACCCAGTTAAGTCCTCCGGAACTACATCAAAGGACGAACAACTCCCTCGAGTTGTAAAAAGTTATGAACTAATTTATTAGTGGAGTTATTTCTCAAAAGAAAGGAATAAAAGAAATGTAGAGTTACAAATATTTCAAATAAGATCGTGAACGAATCTCACAAGAGATTAATTATGGATTACGATATGTGATCGACTCGACATACTATCAACAAGTATAGTGTAGGTTAAGTTAGCATATGTTAGGTTAAGTTAGCATAGGTTAGGTTGTTAGGTTAAGTTAGCATAGGTTAGGTTAAGTTAGGTTAAGTTAGCATAGGTTAGGTTAAGTTAAGTTAGCATAGATTAGATTAAGTTAGCATAGGTTAGGTTAAGTTAGCATAGGTTAGGTTAAGTTAGTGTTTAAGAGAGTCGATATTATGGTGGTGTCAGTTCGATGGCTATAAGTCTGATGACAATCAATTTTATTATTGGTTAACTGAACCCAGTTAAGTTTGTTAATAGAAAAATAAATATGGTTAGTTAATCAAGGTAGGAACTAATGAGTTACTCTGTTTCAACCAAAATTAACCACATATAACCGTAAATTTTGGTTGTTTTAGGCAAATAACTATATTTTTCTGTGTATAGGCCACTTGATACAGACATACATACGTGTGTGTGTATGCCATAATTACAAAACATTTATTTAATTTTAAATTAATAAACCATTTGTGGCTGAAATTTCCACACTTGCAATGATATATATATATATATATATATATATATATATATATATATATATATATATATATATATGAAAACGGTCTATTGTTTGTGACTTTTATGAGGGAACGAAGAGAATCGTTGAGAATCTTTTATCGTTTGTAGGAACCATTTTTTTCCATTAAATAACCCGTTTCACTGAATAACTACTCCATTGAGATATTAACTTCAAAAATAGTATTAAATTTTGAAAGATAAAATTGTCTAAATGGTATTTTTAATAGGAAAAACTGGAGTTGGAAAAAAAACACATAAACAAATTTAAGACTATATTTTTGTTAAAATTCAGATAACGAATGTCTCTTAGTCTTCGTTTGAGTAATGATGATCTATTTAAACTCGCATTTAAAAGGATTCATACACCACGATTTTCTTTAATGCTGATTGCGAAATCGAGTGGAAAGAGGCTTCCACCACACACACACACACACACACACACACACGTGTGTGTATATATGGGATGAATTTCACACTTAAACACGTGAAACGAATGAATGATGCAAACCCACAAAGGAAAAATGAAAAATTATTCCAAGGTCTTTCGTGTATTCAGCAATACACCTCGTCAGGGAATGACGAGGTGTATTGCTGAATACACGAGAGGCCTTGGAATAATTTTTATTTTTCCTTCGTGGGTTTGCATTATATATATACTATATATATATATATATATATATATATATATATATATATATAATATATATATATCGATGCAAGTGTTCAGTTTTCAGCCACTTTTGTATTAATTTTTATTAAATTATTTAACGTCATTAATTAATATTTAACTTAAAAAAACTCAATTCTTATTAAAAAATTTGTGGAACAGAAAACTACAGTATAAACGCAATAGAGGTGAACACGAATGTAGCTCCTCAGGCGCCAACCAATAGGGAAACTTTATTTCCAATATCTTGCATTAAAAATATGAAAATTACTACACTAATGGCCTTTCGGGCAAAAAATATGGCGTAACTCTTACGAAACGAAAGCGATCAGCCAAACCTAAATTTTCCTTACAGTGAACGATTGCCTCCACGAAGAACCTCGTAATTTTACTGCGATACTGAAAAATTTCTAAATGTATTTTATATCCTTAAACATTAAAAAAAAAAAACTCTACAATTCCTTCTATTTCCTGTTTAAATAAAAAAAAATGACCCACAATGTTTCAACCATTTGATGCAACAAGGGGTGTGGGGGTTATCCCCCCAAGTTGCATAAAAGGGGTTGGGGGGGTTTGGGGGGAGAGGGAGAATGACCTCGGGGTGGAGAGTAGTGGGATAGGGGGTAATGGGGAGGGGTGGGGGTGAGGGTGAGGGGTGAGGGTGAGGGGGTAAGGAGGAGGGGAGTTGGGTGGGGGTAATGGGGGAGGGGGTTATGCACCAAGGGGGTGGTAGTTATCCCCTACTCAAGTTGCATAAAGGGGGGTGAGGGACTTTTGGGGGGAGAGGGAGAATGACCTCGGGGTGGAGGGTAGTGGGATAGGGGGTAATGGGGAGAGGTAAGGGGGAGGAGAGATGGGTGGGGGTAATGGGGGAGGGGGTTATGCACCAAGGGGGTGGGGGGTATCCCACACCCAAATTGCATAAAGGGGGGGTGATGGGTTTTTTGGGGAGGGGATGAATGACCTCCTGCCAAAGGGGTAACCCTAACGTGCCCTCGTCGTAGGCGAGTTTGCGAAGCACAAGACCGCCCGTTGTTGTTGTTGTTTAGCCGATCAGCTCACCCTGATCGAGCAAGCCGGCGGCACGCAGGTAACCGATCGCCCTCCCCGGAGTGGACCAGAGGTTCAGCACACTACTGATGTTGTGTTGTGTTCTATGTTGTGCTAGAGTGGTACAGTCTGTCATAATGTGTTCAATTGTTTGTGATGTGTCCTGGCACAGGTGGCAGGTGTTGTCTGTGGAGTTGTCTAGTCTGTGCTTATATGTCTGTAAGTTGGGGTGATAACTTAGCACGATTCCGATGTGGACAACTCGATCCGATCTGCTCAGGCTGATCTCTAACCTTTTAATGGGTGGCGGCTTCACACCTAGGACCGCATTCGGACCGAGTCGTGTCAGTGCTTTGTGGGATAGGTGTGTGTGTGTGTGTGTGTGTATGTGTTTTCTGTACTGTGTGATGTCTGTGGGGCGTGGTATGGAATGGAGTATTTGGTTATACTGTCTCTCTGGTGTTACCTTAATGGTGCGAGGTGTCGGTGCGTGATTGTACATGTAGTGGCAAGGGTGTTGTGGGTTAGTTGTCGCTGCTGCCATGAATTGCGTTCCTCTCATGTCTAAATGTCCCCTAACTTTCAGTATTTTTGTTTCTGTGTGCAGGTGTTCTATTGATGTTGTTTGAGTGCATCCTGTAATGATACGAAGTGCGTTGTTTTGTATTGTCTGTAAGGTGCTTATGTGTGTGTTTGAGATAATGGGTGCCCAGCATGGGCTAGCATCGTCCATAACTGAGCGAATATATTGTTTGTATATGAGTGATGTTGTTTCCTGCTGGTGTCCAAAGTTTGTGCCTGTTAGTACCCTAAGCGTGTTAAGTCTTGACGTACATTTGTTTTTAATGTCCTGAATGTGGTTTGCAAAAGATAATGATGTGTTGTATGTAACCCCAAGTATTTTGGTCCTGTGAGTGTGTGGAATGTTGGTGTTGTTTAGTGAAAGCTGTGGAGTTATCTGGTGTTCTTTTGTGTTGCCTGTAAGCCAGGTGATGGTTGATTTTGTTGGCGCTACTTTGAGTCTATTGTGTGAGCCAGTCTTGTATACTGTTTATGTATGTTTGTAGGTTATTTGTAGCCCGTAGGGCAGGGAGCCAAAGGCTCTGCTTGTTAATTAATTAATTAATTAATTAATTAATTAATTAACGAAGTTTAAGATTTAAATTTGATGAACTATTAAGTATTGTCCTTGGCCAAAAATTTGAGGATGTAGCAATTACTGATTTCTGGTTAAATAAAGAGAGTAGATGTTTTCTCGGAGAATATCATATCCCTGGTTATGAGATGTTTAACAATGATAGAATAGAAAGAAGGGGTGGTGGTACAGTACTATACGTTCGGTCACACTCAAAACCCAAAATTAAAAACATTGCAGAAATTGATAATATAAATGTGACGTTTGTTGAAATTAAAGACAATTCACGAAAGAAATTAATTATAGGTTTAATATATAGGCCTCTCTCTCAGACTGTCAATAGTGATAATAGACTTCAGGAACTAATTTTATATGTAAGAAGCGAACATGATGCGGTAATTATGGGAGATCTTAATTTACTTTGCAGGGATTGGGGTGGTCCTTTACAGTCTAATTCGGGTCATCGATTGTACGAGGGTTTGCTCGAAAGTTCACTTTTTCAAATGGTCAAGGAACCCACAAGGGAACGCAATATTCTAGATTCAGTTTTAAGTACAGACCTAGAATTAATTGATAATATCTCTGTAAGAGACTACTGATAATATCTCTGTGGGAGACTACTTTTCCGCCAGTGATCATAGGCAAGTAACATTTGAATTTGAAATTAATATTCATAATTCGGAGAGCCTGGAATACGTTTTAAATTTTAAAAGAGCTAAATTTCGTGAGAGCAACTTTCGACCCATAATTGGGATGAGGCTGATATTAATGGCACATGGACCTCCTTTCACAATTATTTTAAACGTTGGAGCCATTGAAGAATAGGGACCCCAGCCTTTTTTAGTTAGCTTTATAAGGCTAACTAACAAAAATATCATGACCTAACCTAACCAATCGTCAAGGGCGTACAGTTAACCTAACGATTGGTTAGGTTAGGTCGTGATATTTTCGTTAGTTAGCCTTATAAGCCTAACTAAAGAAGGCTGGGGTCCCTATTCTTCAATAGCTCCTAAACGTTTAGAATCAAGTAATATTCCATTACGTGAAAAGAGACTGGCCAAGTCTGTTAAACCTAAATGTTGAAATGCTGAAATTAAAAGTAGCTTAACGTTAAAAAGGAACGCGTATTTCAAATTTAACGAAACAAATAATTTGTTTGATGAAAATGCTTACAAGCTATTGAGAAGGCGAAGTAAAAAAACTTATTAGAAAAAGTAACCGCAACTATGAACTCTCTACAGTAGACCAAATTAAATTGAATCTGAAAAAATTCTATAATTATGTTGGGAATAAAAAAGTACCTTCACGGATCCATTCATAGGCGAAAACAACGAAAACATTTACGATGATATACGAATGACAGAAGTTTTGAATAAATTCTTCTCTTCCGTGTTTACTAACGAAAATATGAACAACATTCCTCTTCCCGTAATCATGCGCAGTGATGAACATTTAAAGCTTTACGATTTTATCATTAGTGAAATTGAAGTACTCTCGGCCATGGGTAAAATTAATCCCAGTAAAACTCCAGGTTCAGATAAGCTGTACCCTAGGGTACTTAAAGAAATGAACTGTGCAATAGTCTCTCCTCTCATATAGCTATATATTTAATAATAATAATAATAATAATAATAATAATAATTCGTTACAGTCTGGAGAAGTTCCGTTCGATTGGAAACTTGCGAACATTACGCCAATATTTAAAAAAGGGGATAAAAATGCTTCCGGGAAATTATCGTCCAATTAATCTGACTTCAGTCGTTGGTAAGCTTATGGAGACGATCGTTCGGGACAAAATAATTAATCACTTAGAAATTAATAAATTAATCAAAGAGTCTCAACACGGCTTTCGAGGTAATTGTTTTTGTCTTACTAATCTTGCTCGATTTCTTTAATGGTATTGTAAATATATATGACGAGAGTTAAACAGTAGATATTATATATTTCGATTTTCAAAAGGCGTTTGATAAAGTGCCACATAGAAGATTATTAGCTAAACTTCATTCTCACGGAATTGATGGTAATATTCCCAAATGGATTAAAAATTGGCTTAGTGGACGTAAACAAAAAGTGGTCATTAATGGCAAAGCGTCTAACTGAAAAAGTGTAACTAGCAGCGTGCCTCAGGGATCAATTTTGGGACCTGTTCTTTTTATTATTTATATCAATGACATTGACATAGGAATTAGCAATATAATTTTAAAATTTGCGGATGATACCAAACTAGGGGGACGAACAAAATCAGCGGCAGAACGTTTGCAGATTCAAGAACATATTAATAAATTACTTGAGAAGCCAGAAATTTGCCAATGAGCTTTAATATACTCGTAGATAAATATAAAACATTGCATATCGGTAGAAACAATGTTAAAGAAAAGTATTTTATGCGCGACAAGACGCTAACGAGTGTTACGAAAGAGAAAGATTTAGGTATTATTGTTGCCGACACTCTTAAACCGAGTAAACAATGTCTCGAAGCAGTTGGAAAAGCAAATAGAATCTCAGGATTTATTGGCAAATCATTTGAATTTAAGTCGGAGAAAACAATGCTAACATTACACAATTTCTTAGTACGCCCCCACCTGGAATACTGCGTTCAATTCTGGTCCCCATATTTAAGACAGAACATTAACAGAAAGGAGAAAGTGCAGCGACGGGCTACAAAGATGATTCCGAGACTTAGAACCAAATCATACGCTGCCCGTTTACACTTAGGATTTATTCTCACTTGTAAAAATGCATATTCGAGGATATTTAATCCAGGTGTTTAAAATGAATAAAGGTTCTGATAATGTCCATTTCACCTTTAGAAACAGTACAGATAGAACTCGCGGTAATGGTCTCAAATTAGTGGGTAAACATTTTATAAATTCTAATGAAGCTAAACAATTTTTCTTCAATCGTATAGTTAATTTGTGGGATGGATTGCCAGTTAGCTCAGTTCAAAGTAATTGGATCGAGTCCTTTAAGAGGAGACTAGATTCTTATCTTGCTTTAAACCCCAAGTCAGAAGCATTTATTAGAGCGTAGAAGTACAGGGTGTCTCAAAAGTCACTATCTATTTCGGTGACATTAGATGTTTTTTAAAAAAATGCTATGCTGGCATAAAGATATGTACTTCTGGTGCAAATTTGTGTATTTAAAAAAAGTTAATTGGTTTATTATCTTGACATGCTTGAACAATTCCTCGAACCTCAACTTCTTACAGATGGCATTCTTGACACAGGAGTTTTTCAGCAGGATGGAGCACCGTGCCATTATGCAATAATTGTACGTGATTATCTTGACAGACGCTTCCCCGGTCGCTGGATTGGTCGTGGAGGAACACAACCATGGGCAGCACGTTCACCCGATTTAACACCATTAGATTTTTTCGCCTGGGGTTTCATTAAGTCTAAGGTGTACACTGGTAGAAGAATTAGTGATGTAGCCGAACTTCGAAATCGTATTAGTGATGCAGTTCAGAAAATAACACCTCAAATGCTGGAAAGTGTGTTCCGGGAAACAACTTATCGCTTTGAGCTCTGTAGAGACACTGATGGTCGCCATGTGGAGACAGATAAATAAATAACACTAATTCTTTGTGGCACTTACTTTGAAATAAATATATTTTTCATGTCTTAAACCAGTTTTTCGTAATTCCCATTATTTTTCAAAATAGATAGTGACTTTTGAGACACCCTGTATTATAGAATTTTCACTCGGATTCCATCCTCTTTACTTTAACATTTTCGCTTCATCTTTCAATTTATTTCCTTCTTTTCAACCTATCTTCTTTACTATTGCTTTAAAACTTTCACTTGTCTTTAAATTTTATTACATCTTTTAACCTTCCTCCTTAAACAGACAGCCCCGTAGGGACCAGCCAGACTATTGCTGTTTGATGTCTTTTGTATTCCTTTGTATTGTATAACATTTCGAAACTTCAGTCGTGAGTAAAAACTCTGCGGACTTTACTATCCGTATTTAACTAATGTATTTCCATAATATCGGGTGATTTGTTTTAAACACGTGTCATTTTAAAACGTTTGTATTTTTTATTAACTGAAATAAAAGCACGAATTTTTTACTGTACCTTCTCTACACATGGGGAGTTAGTCCCCGAGTGCAAAACATACTCTACTGATGTCCTCTCAGCTCGGGATATTTACACGATACTTTCGACGGAAGAGTCCTGTCCAACAGATTTTTTGCAGTTTATGATAGGAAATATCATGGCCACCAACTTCACCAGATCTAAACCCCTGTGACGTTTACCTAGTGGGTTATTTAGAAGAGAGCGTGTTTAAACAGAATCCACACACAAGAGGAGAATTGAAAACATCAACTTAACAAGACATTTCTGGGATTTCAACAAATACTCTGTCCCGAGTATTGCAAAATTTTGTTGTTCGTGTGAAAAACGTTAATGAGCTGAGAGGATATCACAAAGAGTATGTTTTACACTAGGGGGACTAATTACCAATGTGTAGAGAAGGTACAGTAAAAATTTCATGCTTTTACTTCAGTTCATAAAAAAATACAAACCTTTTAAAGAGTCACACGCTTAAAAAAAAAATCACTCGATACATATATATACAGGGCTATTCAAAACGATTCACCTGATTTCAAATGAGAATATTTTTTAATGTTACAAATACAGAGTGATTTGTGATACATCAACCAAAAGAAAAACTGTCGAAATTTTGTCTCTCACCTCATAAATGCTCTATGTGACTTCCCCTAGTTACACGAGCAACGTCGACACGATAGTCGAATTCCTCCCATACTCGCTCCAACATGTCCGTTGTCACTGACTCTATGGCAGTAACAATGTGAGTTCGGAGCTCATCCAAAGATGTGGGCAACGGTGGCACGTACACAGTATCCTTAATGTACTTGTAATGTTCTGTAACGTCGACGAAACTCACGCTGCACTGTGACTACTGATTTACAGCTCGAAAACTGCAACACACAAAACGCCTTCTGCTGTGCGGATGCCATTTTCACACTGACTTTGTTGCTAGGCTAGGCCACGGCATGACTTTGGAGCCCTCTCGCGGTGATCCTGTAAAACTCGGAGATTTCCTCTTTCATGTGGTGTATGCCCAGTTGATGCACGGTTGATAGGTACGGAAGTATTCTCAGTTGAAATCGGATGAATCATTTTAAATAGCCCTGTACATACACTGAGCGGCAGAAAAATCGGCCCACTTGGAATATCGCGAAAAGCAAAAAAGTGGGCAAGCTTCTGTTTACAAAAGTTTTAAAATTCGAAAATATAGTCTATGAGGCAGCCAAATAATGAAACAAAACAACGTCAGCTGCGAACACACTAGCTGTAAACGAATTTTCGACTTCTTTTAAGAATTCGACAGTCTGACATTTAGTTGCTCTTAGACTGCTAGTGCCACTTTTTTCTTCCACTAGTGGGAGTAAGCATTTGCGTTTAGTAACAGATAGACTTCTAATTCTTTTGGGTTTCAGAATTGGACATTTACAATGGATATGAGTGCCGTGAACGTCGCGAGAGTCGTCGCCCTAATTGAAGATGGTCGGAGCCAGCGTTACGTCGCCGATACGCTAGGAATTCCAAGAACAACGGTTCGACGTGTCTACCAATGCTATGTGGAGACAGGAGAGTACACCCGAAGACCAGGATCTGGAAGATCGCGCTGCATATCTGTCCGTGACGATCGTTTCATCATCTTCAGTGTTTTGCGAGATCGTCGCTTGACTGCCACAAACGTCCGCAATGAGTTGGAAAGGTCTCGAAACGTCAGTGTATCGGAGCGAACCGTTAGAAGGAGACTTAAGGAAAGT
>JAJOZX010003664.1:407500-425000 GCA_023014485.1 Bathynomus jamesi | reverse complement strand
TGCAGAGTCCTCAGTAACATGAAGAGTGAAACAGTGAAGGGAGTAAAGGCAAAAAACTTCACTTTTTTTCTACGTGAAGGTCAAAATATGAAAATAAAAACCCACTCTAATAGACAGAGTTTATTTCCACGACAGTTTCGACGCCCACTGGCATCCTCCTCGGGTGGATACAGAAACACGAAACACATTCGTGTTTCTGTATCCACCCGAGGAGGATGCCAGTGGGCGTCGAAACTGTCGTGGAAATAAACTCTGTCTATTAGAGTGGATTTTTATTTTCATATAGTGAAGGTAGTATTATATATATATATATATATATGTGTGTGTGTGTGTGTGTGTGTGTGTGTGCGCGCGCGCGCGCGCGGCAATAAGCGAAATCCGGCATTAAGCTGAAAGCTAAGAATGCATATACAGTAATCATTAGTATAATGCCTATTTATATATCTATAATAATAATAATAATAATAATAATAAATATAACCTAACATTACCTAAACAGTTGAAAGTGACCATTGTAACTAATGCTATATGCACTCTAAGCTTCCAGCTTATTGCCAAGGCATTATCTTAATACCTGATTTCGCTTATTACCGCTAAGATACACACACACACACACACACACACACACACACATATATATATATATATATATATATATATACTGTATACATATATATATATATATATACACCTTTCAAATGTTCCGCGCGATGATTCCTCATTTCACGAAGGTCAAGCTTGTCGCCCCTCCTCTCAAGTTAGTCTGGTGAAGTAGAGAGTTGGTTTCTTGTACTCTCCCCCTCACATAGCCAGGCACGCCCGCTCATCGGGGATTGTTCTGAGCCAGGCGTCTAATCATACTACTGTATATATATATAGGATGAAATTGTAGACACCAATCGACCAGGGAAGTACTTCGGGAGGGACGTTAGGCAAGAGACAGGGAGTGATGGAACTCCAGTTTCTCCTGTCACTGTCCTCCTTAGCTGACCTTTCTCCGTGTCTCATCTACCCTGTGAGCAGTCCAGCATGCTCTCAAACACATATTTCTCCCTCTATTCCTCGCTACACATACATGCATCTTTCACATTGCATAATTTTTTCAACATTAAAAAATGGCAACCTTTTTTCAGAAACTCAAAAACCTTTATTTCGGCTCTATGCTTTTCCTTCTCTGTAGGGGCGTTTTTGCGGCCATTCGCCCTTGGCCCCTTCTTCCTACATTAAAAACTATATATATTTCGGGTGAATTTATAAACATCTGACTTTAAAACGTTTGTATTTTTTATTAACTGAAATAAAAGCATGATTTTTTTTACTGTACTTTCTCTACTTCTACACATGGGGAATTAGTTCTCTAGTGCAAAACATGCTCTACTGGTGTCCTCTCAGCTCACGATACACGATACTTTCGATAAAAGAGTCTTGTCCAACATATTTCCTATAGTTTATGATGATAAAGGAATATTATGACCACCAACATCACTAGATCTAAACCCCTGTGACTTTTATCTAAGGGGTTATTTAAAAGATAGAGGGTTTAAACAGAATCCACAAACACAACAGAAGAACTGAAAGCATCAACTGAACAAGAAATTTCTCAGATTTTAACACACACTCTGTCCAGAGTACTGCAAAACTGTTGTTGCTCGTGTGTAAAGAGTTAATGAGCTAAAAGGACATCGCATAGGGTATGTTTCGCACTAGGAAACTAATTCCTTATATTTGAGAGAGTACCGTAAAAATTTCATGCTTTTATTTCAGTTAATATAAAAAATATAAACTTTTTAAAGCATCAGACGTTTAAAAATATCATCCGATACTTACAGTATATCATGTAAAGAATGTGACACTAAAGATTTGAAACCATTTCAATATAATCCGTACATTGTCTTCCACTAGGCTTCTATTATATAATGTAAAATTTATCCTAAAATTTATCGTAATTTATTTTAAAGAGGATATACACCAGTGAAATGTTGGTATCTTCGTATAATGTTGGTATGCGTTGGTATAAAATGTTGGTATACACTCTTGGATCTTCCTTGCGTGATTAAGTTTACTGTATATGATAGCAGGAGAAGTCTTGTTTCTATGGGAAAACGTCTGAAGAGAAACAGAGAACTAACGTAGGCGTACGTTTCGAGGAAGCAACACTGAAGATGAGCAGTATTCCCCCCACTGGAAACGTATAGAATGAAGATATTGGTACATAGATTGGTTTTATTGTTTCTTTTTATGTACATTTATGACCAAAAGTGTTGGGACAACTTAAAATTTCTTTTTTTTGGAAAGAGAGATATTAACAGAAATGACTTAAAACATCACTGATGTATTTTGAATCCTGATAATGAATTTAGTAACGCTTGTCAACATTTGTAAACTTCCTCGAAAAGATTTGGTGTAATTATTATTTCCTATATTAATTTTAATATGTCATATTAGTTTTAATAATATGTCATTTAATAATATGTCATACTTTTCTCACTTTTTGCAGTTTCTTAGAAAGTATATTTAAATTAAAAAGTAGTATGAAATTCACGATATCCAACGGCACATCATTACTCAAAAGTAGCACTGCACGTTTCATTTTATTTTATCATCCAATTTTAAAAAGTTTTCGGTTCGATACCCCTAAGGTTAGGTTCAGTTAGATTAGATTTAGTTAATACGTTTTTTAGATATATGGGTTTAAAAACTAGGCACCTCGCTCATACGGAGATGCGCAAATGTGTATCTGTGTGTGTGTGTGTGTGTGTGTGTGAGCGACTCTTTGCGTCGCATTTTTTAGAAATGGTTTTTTTTTAATAAAAAATTACCACGAAAGCTGTTAAAAGAAAGAAAAAGTTGTATAGAAATTTATTACAGGAGGAGTTGTGCGTAAATTCAAAGTTGTGATTCCCAATCACAACATTGTTATGGGAAGTTGGTGGACCGAAATTAAGATTTTGGTTGTTCTAAATGAATTCCAGGAAATGAAGAAAGTTTTTCAATTGTGTGTGTGTGTGTGTGTGTGTGTGTGTGTGTGTGTGTGTGTGTGTGTGTGTGTGTGTGTTTGAAAGATTGGAGGTCACAGACAGGGGAAAAGATGGATTGAAGAAGATTATTCCAGAGTTCACCAGTTGAGTAGATGAAAGATTGAAAATATCGATTAATCCTTGCTTTACAGAGTTGGACAGAAAAGGTGAGAAAGTGTAGAAAGTCTGGTGTTGCGCGCTCTCCTTAAAGGAGAAGGCACGCACTTAGAGAGTTCAGAAGAGCAGTGTCCGTTACAACAGCGATAGTAAAGAGAGACTGAGGCAGCTTTGCGGCGAAGAGAGAGGGATTGAAGACAATCAGTAGGAGACGGGGAATTGATGAAACGAAAAGCCTTTGATTCCACCTGGTCAAGTAGAGCTGTGTGGCTTGAGCCACCCCACATATGGGAAGCGAACGCCATACAGGGGCGGACAGGACCCATGTACAGAGACAGCAACTGGTTGTGGTGAAGGACCTGCGGAGCTTTTAGAAGCTGTTATGGAAAAAGAATATACGTGATCTTTTCAGGAAAGATCATGAGAAAAGGGAAACGCCAAGAATGTTAAGAGAAGAGAAAGAATTGAGGTGTGTATTGTTGAAAGTAAGGGGACAGTTGTGTGGAAGATTGTGACGAGTAGACAGATGGAGGAACTGAGTTTTTGAGGCAATGAAAGCCACAAGGTTTTCTCTGCCTCAATCAGAGATAGCAGAAAGATCAGAGGTCGGGTGCCCCATAGCCGTCCTACGCGAATCATGGAGTGACGGCATAGAAGTGAATAGGACAGGAAGCGCGAATTAAAAGATCATTAATAAATAAAAGGAAAAGAGTGGATGACAAAACAGAACCCTGAGGAACACCACTGTTGATAGCTTTAGGAGAAGAACAGTGGTCATCTACAACCGCAGCTATAGATCGGCCAGAAAGGAAATTGGAGATGAAGGCACAGATAGAAGGATAGAAACCGGAGGAGGGCAGTTTCGAAATTAAAGATTTCAAAAGTTTTCGATATGTTTAGCGCAACAGCAAAAGTTCCACCGAAATCCCAAAAAGAGGATGACCAAGAGTCAGAGATATACGAGATCGCCAGTAGAGCGTCCCTTGCAGAACCCATACTGACGATCTGAAAGAAGATTGCGAGAAGAAAGGTGTTTAAGAGATTTCCTATTGAGGATAGATTCAAAAACTTTGGAAAGGCAAGAAACCAAAGCAGTTGAACAATAGTTGTAGGGTTGAGAGCAGTCACTCTTCTTTGGGACACGCTGAATGAAAGCGAACTTCCAGCAGGAAGGAAAAGTACCAGATGAGAGAGAACGACGAAAGAGTTTACGTAGGCAGGGTGTCAGCACTGAAGCACAGTTCTTAGGAACGACAGGAGGAACACTATCAGGACCGTACGCCCTCCTAGAGTTGAGCCCAGATAGGGCAGAAAGAACATCTTTGGAAGAGATTCCAATTTCAGACATAATAAAGTTAGAGGAAGGAGAAGATGGAGGAACAGCACCGGAATCGTCCATGGTTGAGTTGGAAGCGAAAGTTTGAGGAAGAGTTCAGCTTTGTCAGGAATAAAAACGGCAACTGAGCAGTCGGAATGGAAAAGAGGATGGAAAGAAGAGGAAGTAAAGTTGTTCAAGAGGTTTTTAGCTAGATGCCAGAAAGGGCGAGAAGAATTAAAAATGAATAGGTTTTCACATTTTTGTCTGATGAAGGAATTTTTGGGCGAGTCAAAGAACAGATTTTGCACGATTCCGTGCAGAAATATAAGTTGAGTGAGAGTCAGGAGTTGGATGGCAATGGCACCTTCTGAAAGCCTCCTCTCTGTTGCGGATAGCATTAAAACAAGCAAAGTTAAATGAAGGTTTTTTGAATTAGTAGTGGGAATAGAATATGAAATGTACGCTTCCATACCGGAGAGAATCACCTCCGTGATGCGCTCAGCACACTCGGAAAGGCCCCTTCCACGGAAGCAGTAATCATTCCATGGGAAATAATAGAAGTACTGCCTAAGGGTCTCTCAATCAGCGGCGCCGGAGTGCCAAAGAGGCCTCCTCTTGGAAGGATCCAAAGACCGGATTGGAGCGATGGGACAGGAAACAGACATAAGATTGTAGTCGGGGGAGCCCAACGGAGAAAAAAGTTTCACAGAATAAGAAGGATGAGAGGTAAGGACTAAATCCAGGATGTTCGGCGTATCTCCAAGGCGATCGGGGATACGAGTAGGGTGCTGTACAATCTGCTTTAGGTAGTTTAGGATAGAAAAGTTGTAAGCTAGTTCACCAGGGATATATATATATATATATATATATATATATATATAATTATATATATATATTATATATATATATTATATATATATATATATATATATAATATGTGTGTGTGTGTGTGTGTGTGTGTGTGTGTGTATGTGTATTGTATGTGTGTATATATATATATATAACTTTTGGTTAGCTTCCGCCCGAATTGTTCATTCTGACGAAGGTCAAGCTTTTCACGCCACCTTAGACCTACATTTTAACGTGGAATCCGAACCACTACCAGCCCAGCGTCTATGCCACCCAGGGTACGCATTTATTTACCAACCACTTTCTTTTATTGTGTGGAAGGATGAACAGCTGGGGTTTGCTGCACGTCGGCTGCAGTCACCTGGTCTCGAACCCGGGGCCGATGGATTCGCAGTCAGCGACGCTAACCTACATCACCGAGGCGCATATATATATATATATATATATATATATATATATATATATATATATATATATATATAATATATATGGGATGAATTTCACAATTAAACACGTGAAATGAATGAATGATGTAAACCCACAAGGATAAGGAAAAATGATTCCAAGGCATTTCGCGTATTCAGAAAGGCCTTGGAATAATTTTTCCTTTTCCTTGTGGATTTACATCATATATATATGATGCAAACCCAATAGGAAAAATAAAAAATTACTCCACTGCCTTTCGTGTATTCAGCAGTACACCTCGTCAGGGAATGAAAGGCCTTAAAAAGGCCTTGGAGTAATTTTTTCTTTTTCCATTTGGGTTGGCATCATTCATTCATTTCACGTGTTTCAGTGTGAAATTCATCCCATACACATAAATTACAAGACTCTATACATATATACTGCATAATATACATTCGTTGATGGTGTTCATGAATTAAATCATTTCATCTGACGAAGAAGTCGCAACTAATCTTCAACTCATTCACACTGAAATGATCGAGAAGTGTCGGAAAACGCTTTGAACTGATCCCAAAGGCTCAGACGATTGAGATTCCTTTACACTCCTCGACACTCCTTCATACTCGCTTCGTCTCACTTAACTCTTTCAAATTTTTTCTCTTTTGAGCATTACACACACACACACACACACACACACACACACACTAGAGTGTCAAAAATATTTATCAATGTTTTTTTATATTGCGATTCAATGCCGTATTCCATTGCAGAAAATAACTTGTCATGTTAAATTTGAAGAAAATATGAACGCTTTTAGAGGTCCTGCAATTTTGAACCCGTGAGAGCACGATTAAACATTTGCCTTCTGATCGTTTGTATTGAACTGTTAGCGTTGTCGCGGGCACAAACAATATTGTGTATATATCACGTAAGTTATTTGCCTCATTCGTTGTTTTTGCTTTTTTTGCGGATGATTAGTGAAATATATATATATATATATATATATATATATATATATATATATATATATATATAAGAATAGTTAGATAAATTTATATTTATAAAGCAAGCCATCAAAGCAGATCTGACTGACACCTTGATTCATAACGCTGGTGAGAATTGATATATATTTGATTATGTAAACTTTCTGATTTTGTGATTCAAACCAACTCTCTCTATTTATAAAGGTGAAGCAAATATTATGTACGTCATAATACAAATTATCTTGTATAAATATTACGTAATTTCCTTTAATACATTATAATCCATTTCATTAATTTTTCAGGTTTGGAATGACTACTACGTGTCAGAATGCAAAACTGTGGCTGAGTGACAAAGGCCCAGTGAATAAAATCACCGGTTCACGCCTCCCGTCTAATGAACAAGTGTTCCTTCACTACTACTACCATCATGCTACCTTGAAAAAACTGTACCACGAAATCTGAAAACTATCATAAGTGCCGTTCTTCCTTTCTGAGCCAAGAGCAACATTCCAATAACAACGGAGACATACGCAGCGACCAAGTTGAAGAAATTGGTGAACCGATACGAAAACCTAAAGAGGAGTAAGAACAAACCGCAGGACTCATATCGAATGCACGAGGGCATGTTGAAGGCGGATCCAGAGGAGCTGTTCGATATTTCACATTCACGAGCCATGGATTCTTCAGGCGTTCCAGAAGAAGATAAAAGATTCATTTGCTCTCAACGCGAAGACCGCATGGCCTCGAGTTTCAGAGTTGACAAAGTTCATGTCGAGAAACAGAGGAAGCAGCGCAAACGACAAGAGCTGATGGAGATACGGAGGCCGTTAAAAGGCACTTGTGGTACTTGTCGGAAGAGCTCATTGGGCTTGCTTTCTTCGATTCTAGAATCAGTGCCGAAACTGCGTAAAAAGTATCTAAAACGTTTCGTAAAGAAAGAGTTTAACTCCATGGTAAACATTGATACATTCTTAACAGGACGAACACGAGACTTTTTCTCAGTATTTTTTATGAGGAATACTGTAGATCTATCTTTCCTCACAAAAGACCCGATGGAGTGGCGGGAGGAACACGGAAACTTCGTTTTGTGCCTCAAACGCGCGTGTACCTTGAAAGTGGTCAACGATAGCGCTGAACGAGGAATTGCGCTGATTAAAAGGTACAATTGAGGCGTTCGGAACCAAAGGGGCGAAGCCGCCATGGGTGCGAATGGCGTCTTCTCCAGTTGCTTTCGAACGCATCAATTCATCCATCACTAAAAACGAACCTCAAAAACAATTCCTCTCAAAAGTGGTGAGGAAGCACACGGAGACAATTCTGTAAAAACAAACCAGAATCTTAAAAAAAAGCCGTTGAAGCAATAGTGATAAGGAAGAAATTATATCAAAAAGCGTTTCTTTTTCCTTAAAATTTTTGGTCTTTCTGTCATCGTTTTTGTTTTGAATACGAAACGTTGAAGAGTATTTGTGTCTTTTCCGCCAATGTCTTTATTTTGAAGAGCAAACATTAAAAAATATTTGTTTCTTTTCCTTCAACACTGTAGGGTGGCCCACTTTTCAATTTTTTTGAAAAGTATAGGTGATCGTAGTTTTTCCCATTATTTGGCACTATACTAGCACATTGGTACCATTTTTACAAAAATTTATCAATATTTAGGGGTCTCGCATCGACCTTGAAATTACTAGTTTTTTTTTTAAATGTGTACTTTTTAACTTTTTACTGAATCAAGATAAATCATTAAGTAGGGATGTTTTCTGAATCCTCTTAATGAGAGAAGTCGTTTGGTGTGCCTGCCAATGTCATACGACTAACGGTTTAAAGGTTGTGCCTGTGTACAGGTAATACCAATGTGCTAGTATAGTGCCAAATAATGGGAAAAACCACGATCACCTATACTTTTCAAAAAAATGAGTCACCATACCCGGGCGGAATGTATAATGTATATAGGTAATTAGAAAATGCACTATGCCTGTGCCAGGTACCTAACCTATTTCTTTTTTTGCAGATCATAACATTTTGAAATTCTGTCTGAGTTCCTCATCCTTTGTCATGGACAAATCGATGGCAACCATAACTGGAAGAACTCTTGAAGCTACAATAGAGAGTCATCAAAAGGAAAGGCGAAAATAACATCGCTACCTTCTCTAAGATCGGCCTCGGAAATTTTTTTAGTTGGCCAACCGTCGTCCTCCATCAGTGGTAGCAAATTGCCAACAACACGGCAGGTTTTGCAATACTTCTTCAGTGTTATCCAGTACACTGCTAACAGGAAAGACGCATTCAAAGAAACCGTAAACAACGTCTTAAAGTTTTGGAACATGGCCCGCATTAAAACAATCACAAAGCTCAACTGCGAACGGAAGCTAGAGGCATTGTGGAAAGAGTGGCACTTACTCCAAAAGAGCAGAAAACGAGAAACTGACGCCGGAGGAAGACGGCAGAAGTTTTCGGACAGTGTGGACAAGCTGTGGGATATCGGAGCATCTGACGCTGTCGAAGATATAAAGAAGAATCGACTGCTGTCCGACAAGGACAAGAAAGAAGACATTCACTTCTACCTCGATCAACGTGGTCCTCGGTGGCAACGATGAGCGGGAACGATAAAGTTTTCGCTGTAAAAAAAGCTACAGGAAGGAAGAAAACGTCCTCGCCAGGAGCCGCAAACCTCAAAGTGTCCATACGAAACCGGAGATGAGGCCATGGAGAATGATGATACTGGCATGTCAGGAGAGTCGGAGACAGAACTAGCGTTCCCCCTGCCGAAAGAGCCAAGTGTGTCTGTCAATCTTCCTCGCCGCATCCTTAATGCACCTGCTGTCATGGAAGTGGCTGATCGTTTCCGCATGTCCAATAATCAGGTGCGTATTGTGTATAGTATTCATCGATAGCGTCAGTTTTAAAGTGTCCCGTAACCCACATGTATTCTTGACAGTTTCCTTTCCACTTTCCATTCTCTACATAGGTAGTAAGCATTGTGGCTGCTATCACACGTTCGGCGGATCCACCAGCAGACCTCAATCAGTTCAGCATCTCGAAAGAAACGGCTCGCCGGGGAAGAGTGTCACATCGCCGTGAAGTGGCGACGGCTGTGAAGGACTCCTTCACGCCACCGAGGCACACTGTTGTCCACTGGGATGGCAAAATGGTCAAGGTCAGTTGATTAAGTTTTCATAGCTATCAATTTAGTAATGAGATTCATGAAGCATAATGTCAATTAAAAAGAGAACTGAATGTGAACAAAAATAGGTCACTTTACAACCATGAAATTGAAATAGATGGCATGTGTTTCAGAACTTCCTTGGAACGGCGGAGCACCGCCAAGCAATTCTCATCTCCGGGGCTCCTTATTGCACAGAAGGAAAGTTGCATTTTCTAATTACCTATATACATTATACATTCCGCCCGGGTATGGTGACTCATTTTTTTGAAAAGTATAGGTGATCGTGGTTTTTCCCATTATTTGGCACTATACTAGCACATTGGTATTACTTGTATACAGGCACAACTTTTAAACCGTTAGTCGTATGACACTGGAAGGCACACCAAACGACTTCTCTCATCAAGAGGATTCAGAAAACATCCCTACTTAATGATTTATCTTGATTCAGTAAAAAGTTAAAAAGTACGCATTTTTAAAAAAAACTCGTAATTTCAAGGTCGATGCGAGACCCCTAAATATTGATCAATTTTTGTAAAAATGGTACCAATGTGCTAGTATAGTGCCAAATAATGGGAAAAACTACGATAACCTATACTTTTAAAAAAAATTGAAAAGTGGGCCACCCTATTCAAGTTACCTTCTCACGTTCTTGAATAATTCAGTTCATCTGATTTTCATAATTTTGAGAGAATGTGGTCGAATTGCGGAACTTCTTAATATAGATTAAATTTTCCTTTTGTACACTTTCATTTTGTTTCAATACAAACAAGAACAAGAGTCGTGCGAATGAAAAGAGTCGTAGTAACACCCCCCACACACACACTGACGAGGTACCTCTTTTTTTAATTCCAGAAACTAAATCCCTAATCGAATCAAGCTCCTTACCTTGATGCCATCGAACCGAGAACTGTGTATAATAAGTAGTTTGAACGCGAGTGAGGACTCGAAGGATACTTTCTGTGGTGTGTATAAACACCAGTAAAGTTAGGTTAGGTTAATTTATTAGTGTAGGTAAAACGTCTCGTCAACGAAATAAGTACATGTTCGAGAGAACGAATCCTCTATGCTGCACATACAACTTCCGTCTCCATATATATACAGGGTATACCATAAATCAGTGAAGAGTTTTACTTACTCGCTACATTTAATGTTACGCTGACTTACGGCACACCATAAGAGAGAGAGAGAGAGAGAGAGAGAGAGAGAGAGAGAGAGAGTTACAAGGAGTTACAAGGAAAAGAAGTACCTCAAAAGGCCTTGCGGCCCATACCGAGGAGGTACCAATGGCAACGGGTGCCAGGGAAAATTTTGTCTTTCAACTATCCTAGCAGGAGTAGAAAAATGGATAGAAAAGTAGAAGGCTCTCTCCCCACCCTCCGCTCCCTCCCTGCCAGAGGCAGGTACGGAAAAAGGTTGAAGAAAATACCTTGACCCTGGAAAAGTAGCCAAGGAAATTTTACAGGAAAGTGGAGAATATATAAATAGCTCTATATTTAGCTTGCTCACAGAGACACCGAGCAAGCGAACTCCTGCAGAGTTTTCTGAGGTTTTAATCTTAAACTATGAGTGTGTTCAGTACTTTGTCTAGCCTATTTTTAAACAGATTTACACTTTGACTGGAAACAACCTCTGAGGGAAGTTGGTTCCAGATATTAACTATTTTATAGGAAAAGAAATTTCCGCAGACTGAGGTCCTAAATGTCTTTACACACTCAAATAGTGTGCAAGATTTCGTCTAACCTTTTCTTGAACTGATCCACAGAGGAACTCTTCACAACTTCCGAAGGTAACCTGTTCCATGTGTCACAGATCTTATACGTAAAGAGAGAGAGAGAGAGAGAGAGAGAGAGAGAGAGAGAGAGAGAGAGAGAGAGAGAGAGAGAGAGAGAGTCCTAACTCTACGTATCTGCTTGTCATCAGTTCTAAAAATACAACACAATTTTTCATTAATGCCAAAAAAATATATAATCTAATTAAAACAATTTTTGTGCCATGAAATTACTTACATTTTGCCAATTTCCGCCATTTTGGTGGTTGAATTAATTAATATTTACTAAAACGAAAAAAAATCCTAAAAACCTTTATTCATCTCTCGCGATACGTTTTCCGCATAATCCCAACATATAATACCAACGTAATCCGAGCATAATCTTAGACGTAATCCACTCCTAATCGCCGTACAATCTCTTATCTTTGGAATCCTTTTGTTAACGAGCCAACGAAAAAGAAAGTTGACGGAATAGAATTATAATGAAAAAAAAAACAATAAAAAATGTCGAAATGAATGTTAAGAAAGAAATAAAAAATATGTTGACGTTTAAAAGTTGAATTAAATTTAAGATTAAATGAAAATAAAAAGGTTTAATAGGAACGAAGTTTCAAAGGAAAAATACGTTATTATCTATTTTTATATCCTAACTTGACTTTCATGAAAACTTTTAGTGTGTGTGTGTGTGTGTGTGTGTGTGTGTGTGTGTGTGTGTGTTGTTCTTTGTGTAGGGTCTGTGCAGACTGTGCATGGTAACTATATTTCAGTTTCACTTCGAATTTCCAATTTGGTCTCTTGGTTTATCAGCAATTACCTCCGCCCTCGCGAGCAGCAGACGGGCGGTATTGTTTTAGCTCCTGTGTGTGTGTGTGTATTCAACTGGGCGTAAATGAGGCTGACTGTATGATAATTTACAGATGTTGTGAGGTAATTTTTTTGTGAAGTAATACTTTCGGTTCCTCGGAACATTAAAATAATGTGTATAAAAAATGTAGATTTTTTATTGTCGGGTTAAAAAAAAATATTGGTCCTGATTATGTTAGATTACGCCAGATTAGGTTAGTTAACGTTTGGTTAGATTAGGTTAGGTTAATTAAAGTTCGGTTAGATTAGGTTAGACTAGATTAGCGAGTACCTCACTATATTTAACAACTTAACAGAAACTACCCCTCGAGCCCTCAGTTGCGTCTCAAACGCTTACCATGTCCTTTTGGGTTCGATGTCACTAACGTTAGGAAAGACGCTAAAAAGGTTGAATATTGACTCGTGTACATTTATAAACTTGACCTTTACGTTGGACTTCACTAAAAAAAATTAATTCCAACTTTTCCTATAAAGTTATCATACTTAACCCAGTGGAAGGGCCGCAAACGCAACTGTCATGGGTTCGATAAAGTTGTCGTTAGTGTATAAATTATACTTTTTATATTGGACAATGCGGTTCTATATTACAAATTCAGAAAAAAGAAATAATTAGCCACGAAAATTACGAGACAAGCAAGAACCATATTTAAAGTTGTGTCACAAAGGATGAAATTTTCTTTAACTTCGATCGCTGTATTTCTTTCCAAAGAGAATTGATTGAAGATGTGCCAAATTGAATGCAAATACATTTCGAAATGGGTTGATATTTAATGATTTTTTTTTTATATACTTTATGGGTAATACAGGGTGCTCAAAAATTTGCAGTTCACCGAGTTTTTTTATTTTTATTATAATTATTGTATATAACGTAGAACTAATAATAATAATAATAAATAATGATAATGATAATAATAATAATAATAATATTAATATAATAAATAATAATTATAATAATAATAATAATAATAAATAACAATAATAATAATAATTAATAATAATAATAATAATAATTATAATAAATTATAATAATCTGAAACAAAAAACAAATAACAATCAGTGCATTGCAACTTTTTGGTCACCCTGTATATATGGGTTTGTTGAGAGAGCGCACTGCACCATTTTTGTTTCTGTTTTGGGTCTGGAAAGTAGTTAGATGAGAAACCGTCCTCCACGTCCAGATTATGTAGCGACCCGTGGTTCGAAGCCCACGTAAAGCTGTAGATCCTCTTCCGTCATATGACCTCTTAAGATATTGCGAAGGAGATTAAACGATCTCATCATTGCATACGCTACTGTTTTAGCAAGCACTGTTTTAATTTTCTTTTGTTATACTCTACTACTGCAGCTGAAGCCTTAAGTAAACTTCCTTTTTTGTATGTCTTTACAACAGCGGTAGTAAACGTGATATAATTTTTTCCTGGAAAAGCGTTGTTGCCACGTTTCACCAAATTTGTAATTTGGCCGTTTTCATTTTATATAATGAGAAGTATAATAATGTTAATAAATAATACGATCACGGCTTTTCTCTAAAGAATTTTTCTATAATGTTGATATTAAACGAAATAATTTCTTCATAAAATTTTTAGTTGTGGAGTTGGAAATGAGGAAATAAAAAGAACGAAAGAGAACGTGTGTACGTAGTCTATGAATTGCCTTAGGGAAGGAAACCTGCGAACGTATATTTATATATTCTAAAAGCTAAAATATATTTATATTTTAAATACCGGAAACAATTCGTAAAATGTTTTTAATATTACGAATATAATATTACATACATAAAATTCCCTTTCATCATGTATCAATGGGAGTAATTGAGTGAATGGTGGATAAGGTGAGGAAGGGGGCATGCCGTGGTGGAAAGGAAGCGTCTCCAGCGAGAAAAAATATTAAATAACCAATCATAATAAAGAGACGGAGGGGTATACTCTATTTTCTAAATATTTCTAAATTATTTGAATATCAGTCTATTTTTCATACACTTAAGATTTTTGCCTACGTTTTTTTATGCAACTATACAGAGAGTAATAATATACGGATGGGGGAGGGATGAAACTATGCCCCTTATGAGGCTCAAAAAGTAGTCTTTTAGTTCTGCAATGGCTAAAATACAAAACAGGCAGAGCAAATGTAACTTTTGGAATGGACGTATGAAGTACTGTTAACTGCCGGACAACAAAACCCAAATTAAAAATTTAAATTTTTTTGAAATTTGGTGAATGTAACCGAACATTAATTAAATAAAAATAATAATTTAATATATTAAAATTCTTCTTGAGATTGAATTAAAATACCGAATCTGAATTCAGCAAACAAAGTAAATATTTTGAGATATTTTTTTTTGAGGTGATAAATCATTATTTCAACTCGGTTAATGAGCAAAAATAAATGTAAAATAATATATTATGAACAGCGATGTCGATTAATTTTATAATTTTTTATAATTTTTATATAAAATATAATATATTATATGAAGTTTTATATACAGGGTGTACATAAAGTCAGGATCTATTTTTGTGAAGCACTTGGAAATTATATGGAATTCAATCATAAAATGATAAAGTGGTAACATTTATTAAATAATTAAGAGTAGGATTCGACGTGCGCCCATCAGTATCCCTGCACAGCTCAAATCGTTCCGCAGCATTTCTAAACACATTCTGGAGCATTTGCGGGGTTATGTTATCTGCAGCAGTTCGTATACGTGTACGTAAGTTTTCAAGACTCGTAATCTTCGTCTGATAGACGTGCGACTCGATAAAGCCCCATGCAAAGAAATCTAAAGGGGTTAAATCTGGTCATCTCGCTGGCCAAGGTCTGTTGCTTCCGCGTCCGATCCAGCGATTTGGAAAACGTCCATTTAGATAATCCTGAACAATTTTGGCATAGTGACAAGGAACACCATCATGTTGATAGACGACGGTACTAACAATCCTATCCCCAATCAGCTGAGGTTCAAGGAATTGCTGCAACATGTCCAGATAAATAAGCCCCGTAACTGTAGCTTCAGCAAAGAAAAAAGGACCATAAACCTTAGATTTTGTTAAACCCATCCAGACATTAACTTTAGGTGAGTCTCTTTCCCAATTTTGGACGAAATCATTCGGTCTTTCATCTGCCCAAATTCGACAGTTATGGCGATTTACTTTTCCACACGTATGGAAAGTGGCTTCATCACTAAAGAGAATGTTGTCCATTAAATTATCACTCCAGATTTGTTCTACGAGATCAGCACACACAGCACTTCGTCGAGGGAAATCTTCCTCATGTAAATCATGTAAAACCTGCAAATGATAGCTTTTCTTCTGCAAATTAACTTTCAGAATTTTGTGCACAGATGACGTCGGGAGGCCGAGTCTGTGTGATGCAGCACGAACGGACGTACGTGGCTCCTCAGTGATAATTCCGCGTACTGCATTCACGGTAAGATCTGACATACACGGTCGTCCTGATGTTGCTTCATCATTTACAGATCCCGTTCGTTTAAATTTGTTCACCAATTTTCGTATTGTCTTGTCTATTGGCCCCGGCTTATGAAATCTCCTTCTAAACTTCTCTCTGATGTCATTGTATTTCTTTCCCTCGATTCGCCAAATTACTATTGCTACACGCTCTTCTGTATTCATTCTAAGGGCTTCTGAAAAGAAAAATAGAAAAAAATAATTATTTCACAAAAATAGATCCTGACTTTATGTACACCCTGTATATATATATTGTTTTTAATATAGGATTTTTGTTATTTCCGAGTTATTCAGGAAGTTTGAATGTAAAAACATAATTTACATTTTTATGTAAAGTATTTTTGTTTTGTGGGGCATTTTTTCATCATTATTATTTATTATTATTTATTATTATTATTATTATTATTATTATTATATCATCCATTTATCGACAGGTAGGTCGATTTTCTTTTCTATCTGCAGAATTTACCTTCCAACGTTCGCGACCCCTCACACCGCGACCCTCACCACCCCAATACCCACCATCCCCAGAAACCTAACTTAACTTCGGTAAACCAAAGGAAAAATACTTTGAACGTAATTAAAATTTTAAACTTTATATAGGGTGGCCCAAAAGTCCCAATCAGTTTCTTGTAATGAGTGAACGAGAAATATATTGAGACTTTTGGTGCACCCTGTATATTCAGCACTCCTAATTAATTACGAAATATGAACAAATAAGTATTTACATTTTTATAGACATATTAATATATTACATGCAAAATATAGGGTTTTTATTAATGTATGTCCCAGACACTCCGAGAAAATTGCTCAACGATACCATTTGGGGTCGCGAACCCTAGGCTAAGAACTCCCTACGGAGGACATCAGTAAGACGATATAAAAAACTCCTGAAGAGAGGAACTTTCTTTTCTTTGGGTGTCGTAATTTCTATTTGGTCATTTAGTTTCAGTTGGTATTACTGCACTAATATTTGTCATCCAGATTATTGGTTGGCAATAATTTTTTTTAAATTTTTTTATTATACTCTGTAAATACTGTTGTTTAGCCTAATTCTTTTTTATATGTATCCACTAGCGCATCCAGGATGGGGGTGGGGGGGAAAGGGGCCATGGCTCTCCCCTCCCCCCTCCACCAAAGGCCACGTAAAATACTTTCTTATCCTTTCCTTTTTACTTCATGTTACCTACAAAAGTGTTTTATATATAAATATATATATACAGGGTGTCATGCTCCAAAATGTGTTCCGCAATGCTGCTGACAGATTCGAACTCTGTAGAGATACTGATGGTGCTCATGTAGAATCATATGCTTAAGTATTCATTAAATGTATGCCTTTTATTCTATCGTTATTGAATTTTACCCTTTTTGCTACGTTTTCACTGAAATAGATAGGGACTTTATAAACACCCTGTATATACACCTGTTTTTCTCTGTTTACCTGAAATTCGTACATTGGTCACTTACTGTGTTTGCGTGGATGTCTTTATGTCCCAATATTTTAGAACATTTCTCGTGAATCTAACGATTTTCAGCTTTTTAAGATGGCTCTAGTGACACT
>JAJOZX010003664.1:385000-405000 GCA_023014485.1 Bathynomus jamesi | reverse complement strand
ATTATACCAAGAGACAAGAGTACATTTTACCCAGGTTATAAAATGAGAGTGAAGTTGTAAATTTACATTTAGAAGAGTTAATTAAATTGATACAGCCAAATAGCGGGGAATTTTTAGGGTTAATTATGAAGAACTTGAAGCCCTTACGTTAAGTTCTAATAAACTGAATGATTGTTAGTCTATTAGTAGTTTATAATGAAAATTTGGCCGACTGTAAATTACAGGCCTCTAGCCTTTCGGCTATATAAATTAGGTACCGGGTGATTAAAATGATCTTGCCGATTTTAAACGTTTATTATGAAAAAAACTAACAAAGCTACAGCGAAAAGCAAGATATACAAATAAAGAAGGACTCAAAAAATTTTTATTTACAAGCTACTGAAGTTCAATATGAGTTCGTTTTGTGGCTCTGCAGACATCAAAATGGCATTCCGTTTCCCTGAATATACAGTATTTTGTTGCATATCATACTGAACTTTTCTAACAGCCTTACGTATCCTTTTCTTCAAATGTTCCAAAGTTGTTGCCATTGGTGGAACAAAAACTTCATTTTTGACATAGCCCCAGAGGAAGAAGTCAAGGGGGGTTAGATCGGGCGAACGAGCCGGCCAAGGAATGGGTTCCCCAACGCCCGATCCAACGATCAGGCAATTGCTCATTCAGGAATGTTGTAACCTTATTATGGAAATGGGGTGGCGCAGCATCCTGCTAAAACAACACATCAGCTTTGTCCTCTAGCAGCTGGGGCATCAGCCACAGCTGTAGAAAATCGTGGAAAATGATACCGTTAAATGTTTGTTCAGCAAAGAAGAATAATGGACCGTACACTTTCCCAACGGTAAGAGCACAAAACACGTTAACTTTAGGGCTATCTGTGATGTGTTTAATATTACAAATAAAAATTCCCTAAAATATTCTTTATTTGTATATTTTGCTTTTCAGAAATTGTAGCTTTGTTAATTTTTTCATAATAAATGTTTAATATCGGGAAGATCATTTGTCATCACCCGGTACCTATTACTTTTAACAGAAGATATCCCAATAAGATTTTATGTACAATACCATATGAGGATATAAAAGCATACAAAAAGCTTACGCCCTTAGATTGAAAAAAAAAAAAAAACATTTTAAAGTTGTTCTTTTGAGGGTCGTTTAACATAGTTAGCTTCTTCGTAAAAAAAAAGTTCATGTGCCCGAGGGAACCTCAACTTTATGTGGAATCCGAACCACGGGTCACTACATAATCTGAAAGCAGAACAACTGAACAGATCCAACATTGCTAAGTTCGCTAATATAATGAAAAGAATGGTACTTGTAGGTTATCTCCCCCCGTCACGCTTGATTTGTCATCGTGGCAGATAGCACGCACGCAGAACAATCAAACGAGCATTTCGTTCTAGAATGGTTGATGCACATTGGTTGTTGATTTGTTATACAACTTACATAACTTTAGATCACCTGAAGATCAGGGTCCCAAGCCTTCTTTAGTTAGCCTTATAATGCTAACTAACAAAAATATCACGACCTAACCTAACCTGTACGCCCTTGATGATTGGTTAGGTTAGGACGTGATATTTTCGTTAGTTAGCCTTATAAAGCTAACTAAAAAAGGCTGGGGGCCCTGATCTTCAGGTGATCCTTAACTTTATAATGGCGATCCTTCAGAATTCGGCCATAAATAAGTTTAAAAAATAAATCGTATCAATAACACTGGTCAACAAATATTTTTCATCAGAGTAAAATTTGTGTTGGCTGGATAGCATTTTTCACGCTGATTCCAAAACTGTATTCAGAGTTTTTCTAGCATGTATAGTTTTCAAGATGAAGGCATATATATAACTACACAGATTTAACCATTTTAAATAGGCAAAATACTAATATTTCAACATTTGATTGTGTTTATTTTATTGTTTTTTTTTAGTTTATTTCATCTTTTTATTTCAATTATCTTAATTATACATCTTATGTATTTCAGGTGTGAGCTTTTACGTCTAGCAGCATTGTGATTCAGGCAACAACGCCGTACTTTGTGTGTCAAAAGATCAGTCCAGTCCAAGAACTTGTTGTGTCAAGTTGGTGAACATTTTTTTTGAATTTATAGTTTGCTCAGGTCAGTCAACATGCCTCGACAATGTAAGAATGACCCCGACAAGTTCTGTTTCGTATGCGGCCAGTTCACAACTAAAACACAGCGACGAAGTATTACAACCGACATTAAGAAAATATACAAGCTATACTTTGGTTGCCATCTAGGTGACCAAGATAAACCATGGGCGCCACATCAAATCTGTTCTGGCTGTTCAAATGGATTACGTGATTGGCTTAACAAAAGAAAGCTTCAATGCCATTTGCCATACCCATGATATGGAGGGAGCCGAGAGATCATCATGAAGACTGTTATTTTTTGTAGTGTGAACTTAATGGAGTTTTCTGCCAAACAAACACCAGGTTGTATATCCAAACTTGGATTCAGCACGTAGACCAGTAAAACATGATGAAACATTGCCCATTCCAATTCCCCCAAGTGATAGGCTAGATTCTATCATAGATGACATGGAAAGTGATGAAGATGCAACTGGCGTTTCCGGACCATCTACAGAACCAGAGTACACTTTTGAAGGTAGACATTTAGAGCCTAAAAAGTTAACCCAAGGACAGTTGAATGATCTTGTAGAGACTTATCGCTGTCTAAAGAGAAATCAGAGCTTCTCGCCTCAAGACTAAAGGAGAACAATTTACTTGAGAACAATGTTCGTAATAGTTACTACCGAAAGCGGAATTTTGAATTAACAGCATTCTTTTCAGTAGACGGTCCTCTCTGTTATTGCCATGACATCAATGGACTATTTACAGCCATATCTCAGACGTATGTGGCATCTGAGTGGCGTCTCTTTATTGATTCGTCGCAGAGAAGCCTGAAAGCAGTTCTTTTGCATAATGGTAATATAATGCCATCCATCCCCATTGCCCATTCCGTCCATCTAAAAGAGACATATGACAATATGGATATACTACTTAAGGCAATCAAATACGACAGTCATCAATGGAATGTTTGTGGAGATCTAAAAGTTTTAGGAATGCTTATGGGTATGCAGTCAGGATTCACAAATGGATATGTGAAAACTTTCTTGGAAGCAACAAGTCACCTGCGTATAAGGATGGAGTCAAGACCTCCTTGATGCCTTCAAAGAAATGGAGTGTCGAATGTCGTTAAATATTCACTTCCTGCATTCCCACTTAGATTTCTTTCCTGAAAACCTTGGTGCAGTGAGTAACGAGCAGGAGAGAGCTTCCATCAAGATATTCAGATGATGGAGAAGCGCTACCAAGGATATTGGAATGAAAGCATGATGGCGGACCATTGTTGGATGCAGTATCGTGACAATCCAGGCCAAATTTACAAAAGGAAATCACACTCACAGCGCTTTTAATAAAATAATGTATATATTCTTTATTTATAAGTACATTGAATAAAGTATATGATGTATTTGTTGTTTAGCATTCCTAAGTGTGATCTATACATCCATAAATTTTCTTATAGCAATATCAAAAACTTAAAAATATCAAAACCAGTGTATCTATATAACTCTACGTGCTAGAAAAAAATAAAACCAGATTCGGAATCAGCGCGAAAAATGCATGAAGAAAAGTGTGATCATGTTTGTGACGAGGAAAAAAAGTTTCATTTTGTTGGCCAGTGTAATCATTACGAGCCAAATTATATATTTAATAGTATCTATTTCTCTATTTCAGTAGATATTACCAATCCTTTGCATAATTTAATTATTGCTTTTTCAGCCAGAATTAATTTACTGTGACTTCATGCTATTTGCCACGATGACAAATCAAGCGTTGGGGGGGGGGGGGACATAACCTACAAGTACCAAAAGCAGTGACGTAGTTCTTTCCTTGAGGGTGCAATTAGCCAACTGACATTTTTAAATCAATTTTTCTTTTTCTTAATATAGGTACGCTATAGGTCCTCTGCGATATTAACAGAAATTGAATTGGTGTTTCTAAAGGGTGCTCGAAAAGTTCCGTCACCCCCTACAAAATGTACATACTGTAATATAAATTAAATTAATCACACAAAAATAAAATTTATATGTGATTCATTGACATTTTTTTTCTTTTCTAGGTATTAGTGTTGTGTGAACAATGGCAGACCAGCCCACTTACACTTTGAAGGAAAGGATAGTGATGAGCACATGGGCTCATGAAAAGTCACATACTGGCAAAACGATGCATGATATCCAGAATGATTTCAACACAAGATTCAATAAGGCTGCACCATCAAACAAGACAGTATTACGCTGGGAGAAAAAGCTGTTTGAAACTGGCTCTATCAAGGACCAAGGTCGGGAAGAACAACAACGCGAGCGGAACAAGGTGAAGGTGTGATTATATCGGTGGCTCTTTCACCGAAAAAATCACTTCGAAAACGATCACAAGAACTTGCAGTCCCCATGTCCACAATGAGAGATCACATGACAAAAGATCTCGGCATGAAACCATACTGCCTGTCATTTGTTAATGAATTAAGCGATACAGAGATGCAGAAACGGTATGAAGCCTGTGAACGGTTTTTGACCACTTTTCTAACAATTCCTACACCTGGAACAGTGATTTTTTCTGACAAGTTTAGGGCTGCTTGGTCGAGTGTGGTTCCAACAAGCCGGGGCTCCGGCTCATTTTGCCATTAATGCGAGGGGATTCCTCAACGAAGTGTTCAGAGACAAATGGATCGGCCGTGGCTCGCAACATTTACCTGCCCCTCTTCAGTGGCCACCCCGAAGTCCAGATCTGTCTTCATGTGACAACGCGTTAACGGGTTTCGTCAAGCAGAACGTATCCCCGGTGCGTTACCGCACAACAGAGGAACTGAAACCCGCTGTTCGAGATGCATTTGGTGCAATCACTCCAGCAATGCTGCGTCGATTCTCACACCACACATGGAGGCGCATAATCCTTTGTTACGAAAATGATGGTGTGCACACACAGATATTCTTGATTAGTAACTGTAATCAGTAACTGTATTTACTGTAATTAAAGTAATTGTTGCTAGTGACTCGTTTCCTAAACTACACCTACCACATATAAATATAGGGTGGGGCACGGGAATCAAGTGTTTTTTGAATAGCTAGTAATCGGCCATTAGGAATGGGAGGGGCGTGCGGTAGGTAGCATTCCATTCCTGGGTTCATAGCATTTAACTTTAACTAACACTCACCTTTATCTTTCAGGTGCCATCATGGAGCAGTGGACGTTAGAACACCGCATGTTCGCGTATGATCATTTTGTTAGGAGTGGCGAGTCAGTGACAGCAGTTCAGCGTGCGTTTCGCCGCAGATTCAACATTCATCGAAATGACTCTGTTCCCGCTCGTGACACAATCTTACGTTGGGTTAACAATCTTCGAACAGGAGGCTCAATAATGAAAACAAAACCGAAGGGGCCGCAACGCACTGTGCGTACTCCAGAGAACGTTGAAAGGGTCAGACAAGCGATGTTGCAAAGCCCAGGCCGCTCTGCTCGGAGACATTCAGCTGCACTCGGAATCAGCAATCGTACTGTTAGACGGATTTTGCATGAAGAATTACATTTTCACCCATACAAGTTAGCGATGGTGCAGGAATTGAATGTAAACGATTGCCCCAACGACTGAATTTTGCACAGGAAATGCTTGCACTTTATGAGCAGAATGAAAACATGATGGTGGTAATGAGTGATGAAGCCCATTTCCACCTTAATGGGGCCGTCAACAATCAAACTGTCGGTATTGGGCTGCTGAAAATCCGCGACAACTCCATGAAAAACCGCTGCATAGCCCTAAGGTTACAGTTTGGTGCGCGGTGGGAAAGTTTGGCGTCATCGGTCCCTATTTCTTCGAACAAAATGGGGTTACCGTTACCATAACATCTGGGCGTTACATTGAGATGGTGAACACCTTTTTCATCCCTGAGTTACGAAGAAGGCGTATTGCTCGTCGACATTTGTGGTTTCAGCAAGATGGGGCCACGCCACACACCGCCAGAGCGTCAATGGCTGTTCTTCGCCCCCTGTTTCCCAACCATCTCATTTCGAGATTTGGTGACATTGCATGGCCCCCTCGGTCCCCTGACTTGTCCACATGTGACTTCTTTCTATGGGGGTACCTCAAGTCACGTGTCTACGAGGACAAGCCCCGTACATTAGATGCATTGAAGGAAGCGATCCGTCAACAAATCATCCAAATCAACAGAGACCTGCTGGGAAGAGTGGAGGCCAATTTTCGTAAACGCCTTCAACAATGCGTCGACGGCCAAGGACATCATATGCCAGATATAATTTTCGGTACATGATTATTATGACATGAAATGCTATGTTCTTACGAATGTTGTTCTACCAATATATTTTCTTTACAAAAATAAATATCATTTTCCTGATTATTCCAAAAACACTTGGTTCCCGTGCCCCACCCTGTACAATTAATCACACAAAAATAAAATTGATATTATAATATGTACATTTTGTAGGAGGTGACGGAACTTTCCGAACACCCTGTAGATGTCAAAGGAATTCACATTTAATCTGTGCACCTTCAGATTTAAGCTTACATACATTCGACAAAGATCTCGTATTAAAAAGTACGATATACGCCTAAGGCTACGTCGTAGCCATTATCATAACATCGCTTCCCGTTCATTCGCGGATTTAAGAGGTTCAGATAGTAGATGGATGGGAGACCGTCCTCCGCGTCCAGCAACTATGTAGTGATCCGTGGTTCGAATCCCACGTAAAGCTGTAGATCCCTTCCGTCATATGACCTTAGATGTTGCGAAGGAGGGTAAACAACCTCATCATTACATTACCCGTAATAACATTCCATATTAAGAGTAGTTTTCAAACTTCTCAAACCAGGGAAACCTTCCAGACTTTCAGTCCACGTCGCGGACTCCTACTGTAAAATGACCATATTGTTACATGCGATTCTAATTAGCCTTTAGTTTAGTTATGTATTGTTTAATAGGCAAAAGAAATATGCTCACATTCAATGTAATTTTTTGTTTTGATGAGGCTGTTCAGCTTCCTTCGCTACATCTAAAGTCATATGACGAAGAAGACTCACAGCTTTACGTGGGATCGAATCACGGATCGCTATATAATCTTAAAGCAGAGACGGTCCCCCATCCAGCTACTCTACAGACACCAATGTGGCTTAGCTTCGCTGATCGACAGGAAGATTCAGTGTCATAGGTGTACCTGTTTAGCAGCACAAAGCTCCTTGAAGTTAGAGGTGATAGTCGACAGTTGTAGGCGCATAGCTAGCTCGTCATTAAATCTGTTACGATATTTTGATTTTGTAGCAATGTATGCGAAAAACGAGTCTTGAAGGGTAAAATTGTTACAAATGGCATAAGAAATCTAACCCCTCTGTGAGAAAGTTCTCGTTCTTTTTCACGAGGGCGGAAAAAAAAATCGGCCATGAAAGCTAAATAAATGTTTAAACAAGCAATCCATCATGTAAAATAAAATCATTATAAAGCAATATAAAATTATTTAAAATATCCAAATTTTAACTTCAAAATTATAGTGACTCGAAAACTGAAATTTCTTCCATTACCAAAAAACAAATAAAAAAAATAAAAAATTCTCGCGATAACTTCAAAACCACTGAATTTACGATACTTTAACAACTAAAGCATTATACTCTCGTATTTTCCAAAAATGATGTATACCCTAATTTTAGCTCACTCTCTTTATTTCAACAAATTCCTTTTCAGGTCAAATGAAGAAGACACGTCTTGTGTAATTTATATTCGGTCTAATTATAAACCGACAACAGATTTCGTAAATGAAATAAATTTGTTATATTTATCATTAAAATGATAAGAATTATAAACTTTTTATTTCTGCTTTCTTTATTGGGTGGTTAAACTTTGATACAAAGGAAAACAGGAAGGACATATTTGGGAGTAAACCTAATGAATTACATTCATCTCATACCCCTTAAAAAAGGTAGGTGAGGGAAATTGGGGACAGAATCGAAGGGTGATTATATCCAAACAATATCACGGAGAATTTTAACCAAAGATAAAGTCCTAAAAATATAATTTCTGCAGGACAAAAGTGATTTCGATCACGGAAAATATGTTAGGATTTCAAAAGAACATTATATCTAAAAGATTGCATCATATCAATGACTCATACTGAAGATCACATGAATACGAGAAAAAGTGATGCAATAATGACAATTATGTCGGTAGGAAATTCTACCACTGGGCACTAATGGGTTACGTACAATTGTAGAATGTAAGTGAACTTTAATTTATTCATTATTGCAAAGGAATATATTAAATAAATTACAAAGGTAACGTCCAAGAAGCTCATTTCCTCACGAAGCGGGGATGAGTGCCCCAAGGGACACCGGAGCTGGAGCAGAAACCAAATAAGCGGCCAATTCAACTCTATCCGATGTTAGCGGCTGGGAACGAACTAGCGCCACACCGCTCGGAGTCCGTCATCGTAACCACTGAGCTGCTCGGCGCCCAACCCCGAGAGAGTATTTCATTCATAACATTCATGCCTAATATCATTTTGCATAAATTAATTGTCCGCCCATTGTCATATATATATATATATATATATATATTATATATATATATATATATTATATATATGTATGTGTGTGTGTGTGTGTGTGTGTCACAGTCAAAAGCCGAAATCAGTCAGTACGGATAATGACTGGTCTATTAATACTGATAATGACTGGTCATTACCAGTATTGACTGATTTCGGCTTTTGACGAACGTATATATATATATTCGAACGCGAAATTCAAAATGTTAAGTTAAATTACTCGTCCATTTCATGAGTTTATGACAACGTTTTGAGGCAATTTTAAATCTTCGATATTAGAGTTAATATTATCGTTATGTCAATCAAGAGCTTATTTTTTCTTTCGTTTTCCGACAGTTACACTTTCGTCACGGAAGTTAAAATGGCTTTCGTGACATTTGAATAGCATAATAAGCAATAAATTAATTTTAAAAAGTATATATATATATATATATATATATGGGCCTGTTGAGAGTAGGCCCGTTATAATAAAAGTAATTGAGTTAAAGATACTTAACGGGGTCACCAATTTGGTCTTTCGACCAAATAAATAATGTATTTAATAAAGGAGATAAAAGGGTTTTGTAGCTTTTGTTTAATTAACAAAAATAAAGGAATAATTATTTACAGTGAATGAGTTATTTTGTTGAATTGTGTAATGTTACGAATAATGATTGTTAACAATAAAGGAGTGATTTTATAGAAGACAAAAGTCAGATAATGAAATGGTTTTAAAACTAGTAATTATGATAACAAAATATACGGTGGTTAACAAACAGCAATAAACCTACTTGCGGTATTATTTTAACGTAAAATATGCGAGTCCGATTCGGTGGTATTGAAAGAATACTTCAGATAGGCTATGCGGTTAGGCTGAGAGTTTGTCTTTGTTTATAGACTATGTAACAACTAGCCAAGCACGACGCAGTAAACACTGTAGACCAAGTGAGCTGGGCCTATGCAAAAGGGTTACAGATCTGAGTTTGGTGATGAGTGTGATGTGAGACGCGAAAGCCTATGAACGGGATAAATAATGAAGGCTTGAAGGCGGACTGAGTTTGTGGAAGTGAAAGTGATTACGGCGGCAGACGAAGTGGATGCAGGCTTGCAGCGGTCATGAAATTCTTGTTGAACCGAAATGAGAGTCGAAGGTCAAATGGAAGGATGTTGAGTGAAGCGAAGGTCGGACGAATGAGGTCGAGCGAGGTTGCGGATAGCCGTCGAGTATGGCAGAGCGGAGTGGAGTTTTAGCGATGAAGGTCAGGGAGCAGAGAGTGGTGAATGTAGGTAGACTCACACCAATATAGCTACTTTCTGAAAACGTGAAGATTTGGCGTGATCTTTCAGGAGCATGGGAAAATCTGCATTTTCATATGGATTCACTCCCACGTATTTGGATTTTACCACCATGTTTACTTCCATTAATCATGAGGAGAGGAAGCAAAGAAAAAAAGGATTTCTGTCGTAATAGTACAAATTCAGGCGAAAAAATAAATTTCTGGAATGTCGCCACATATACTGTATATATGATATATATATATATATATAGTGATGTTGTAAGGTTGTTAGGGATTGAATTACATGTGAACAACCATTGCATTTTAATTGTAAACTGCTATTTACTATATAATAACGGCAGTAATTCACAGGGTGTCTCAAAAGTCACTGTGCGCATATATATATATATATATATATATATATATATATCTCCGCAAGGGGGTTCTAAGCTCGTGCTCTTGAGTGCTCTTTGTGCTCGTTTGTACGTGCTTGTTCCTGGAGGTTTCACGTGCACCCTCCCGGCCCTAGCACCCAAGGATGATGGGGCTCGACCCTGCAGTCCTTGTCATCCTTGGTCTTTTTCCACTTCGACTGTCCCCTCCACCCTTTCTTTTTCCTCTGTCTTTCCTCTCACTTTTTCTTTGTTTTTCCGCTGAGATATGCCCTTTAAATAGAGGCGAATCGGTTCTTCACGAACTAAAAAAAAAAAAAAAAAAAAAAAAAAAAAAATATATATATATATTAGTGATGTAGCGGATGTCATTTTTTTCACATCCGCGGATGCGGATGCGGATGAGGATGTTTGATTTCAACATCCGCGGATGCGGATGTCTACATTTTCGTTATTTTTTAGGATATATTCGAGATTTGTTGTGTTTAACGTATATAATAAGTTATTATATAGAGAGAGCTGTAGCTATAATGTAGTATAATTGATTAATTGTACAATAATTGCTGTACTTTTCTCTGAACATATAAAATAATATCAAGCATCTAACTAATATAGAAATCAATCAGTGAATTCGTCTGCAAATAAATTCGTTATATTTTGTTGAGTTTCAGCCACAATTAGAAATCATAATTGTGTTACCAGGATGCGGGACGTGAACCCAACTCAAATGCACCCCACCGACCTCTTTCCCCAACCTCCACCCTTATAGAAAAAGATCTTTAATTAGCTTCATAACTATTTATATTAAGTTTAAAGTTTTATTAGGCATATTTATAAATGAGTAATTAAAATAAAGTAAACTAAGATGTTCATCGTTTAATGTTCAAACTTAATTATAGGAAGGTTATGCTTAAGGAACATTAATTTTTCTGCCTTTTCTGCTGCCAGTCTGTTTCTCTTTTCATCATATATTAATTCAGCACTGCTAAATAATCTCTCGCTTGGTACGTTTGTTGGAGGACAGGCTAAATGTTTCCTTGCAAGTTTACTCAAGTATGGATAGATATTCTGCGTATTTTTCCACCAACTAATAGGATTGTCACATGCAGCCAGGCGTTTTTCTTGGTGATAGCTCTCGATCATTTTTACTACATCTTTTGACATCGCGTAGGTCTCGTCATTGCTGCTTGACTCAAGAAACTGAGAGACAGATTCTGTGATAGATTTGCTTGTTGAAGGTGTTGGTTCTGTCACTGAAACTTTTATTCTTTTGGTGGGTGGCGAAGCGACAGATTCAAGAGATTGAAGCTCTTCAACTGCTTTGCCAAGTGATGATTTAACTCGTTCTAATGGACTAAGTGAAAATAACTTAGCTTTGTAACGTGGATCTAAGTAGGTTGCAAGAGAGTAACTTCATACAAGAACAGCCTCTCGTCTTGTCGCTTGCATCACTTTTGCGCACAATGAACTAGTTCTATTAATATAGTAGAATTTGATAATTTCCGCTTATTAATGACGTTTTATCTCAACGGTCCACATCCGCACGACATCCGCAGTCCAAAGTGCGGATGCGAGAAAATGTGTGGATGTTCCGCGGATGCGGATGCGGATGTGACCTACATCACTAATATATATATATATATATCGTAACACCGCTTCTCGGAGATCAGCGAAGTTAAGCGACATTGGGTCTGGGGGGAGACCGTCCTCTGCGCCCAGATTATGTAGCGACCCGTGGTTCGGATCCCACGTAAAGCTGTAGGTCCCCTCCGTCATATGACCTTAGATGTTGCGAAGGAGGTTAAACAACCTCAATTAAAAAAAATAATAATAAAAAAATATATATATATATATATATATATATATATAATGGGATGAATTTCACAATTAGACACGTGAAATGAATGAATGATACAAACCCACAAGGAAAAAGAAAAATTATTCCAAGGCCTTTCGTGTATTCAGAAGTACACCTCGTCAGGGAATGAAGGATGGAGGCAAGATGACCAAAAATATATACAACGGGACAGAAAAACAAAAAGATTAACACAAGATTAACAAGAGTTGATTAGAGGTAGTGATGTAGGTCACATCTGCATCCGCATCCGCATCCGCGGAACATCCGCACATTTTCTCGCATCCGCATCCGCGTCCGCATCCGCACTTTGGACTGCGGATGTCGTGCGGATGTGGACCGTTGAGATAAAACGTCATTAATAAGCGGAAATTATCAAATTCTACTATATTAATAGAACTAGTTCATTGTGCGCAAAAGTGATGCAAGCGACAAGACGAGAGGCTGTTCTTGTATGAAGTTACTCTCTTGCAACCTACTTAGATCCACGTTACAAAGCTAAGTTATTTTCACCTAGTACATTAGAACGAGTTAAATCATCACTTGGCAAAGCAGTTGAAGAGCTTCAATCTCTTGAATCTGTCGCTTCGCCACCCACCAAAAGAATAAAAGTTTCAGTGACAGAACCAACACCTTCAACAAGCAAATCTATCACAGAATCTGTCTCTCAGTTTCTTGAGTCAAGCAGCAATGACGAGACCTACGCGATGTCAAAAGATGTAGTAAAAATGATCGAGAGCTATCACCAAGAAAAACGCCTGGCTGCATGTGACAATCCTATTAGTTGGTGGAAAAATACGCAGAATATCTATCCATACTTGAGTAAACTTGCAAGGAAACATTTAGCCTGTCCTCCAACAAACGTACCAAGCGAGAGATTATTTAGCAGTGCTGGATTAATATATGATGAAAAGAGAAACAGACTGGCAGCAGAAAAGGCAGAAAAATTAATGTTCCTTAAGCATACCCTTCCTATAATTAAGTTTGAACATTAAACGATGAACATCTTAGTTTACTTTATTTTAATTACTTATTTATAAATATGCCTAATAAAACTTTAAACTTAATATAAATAGTTATGAAGCTAATTAAAGATCTCTTTCTATAAGGATGGAGGTTGGGGAAAGAGGTCGGTGGGGGTGCATTTGAGTTGGGTTCACGTCCCGCATCCTGGTAACACAATTATGATTTCTAATTGTGGCTGAAACTCAACAAAATATAACGAATTTATTTGCAGACGAATTCACTGATTGATTTCTATATTAGTTAGATGCTTGATATTATTTTATATGTTCAGAGAAAAGTACAGCAATTATTGTACAATTAATCAATTATACTACATTATAGCTACAGCTCTCTCTATATAATAACTTATTATATACGTTAAACACAACAAATCTCGAATATATCCTAAAAAATAACGAAAATGTAGACATCCGCATCCGCATCCGCAGATGTTGGAATCAAACATCCTCATCCGCATCCGCATCCGCGGATGTGGAAAAAATGACATCCGCTACATCACTAATTAGAGGCAAAAGGTATTTTAACAGGATATTGTCAATTTTATACTTTCCCGTACTAAATTATTTTTAAAATGGATAAATGCACATTCTAGAATATTCCTTTCGATTATATTTGTGTTTTTAACGAGAGCTTTAGAACTATCCCACTTAATACTATGATTACATCTATACATATGGTTAAACAATGCATTAGAATTATTTGCTGTTCTACACACATATTTATGCTGTTTAACCTTAATATCTAACGTTTTACCCGTTTGGCCTATGTATACTAAGTCACATTGTGTACATCCGATCGAATACACACAACCAACCAGATTATCCGGGCTATTCTTTATTAAGCGTGATTTGACAGTATTATTATACTTAAAGACTACATTGATACCAATTGCTTTTAGTAAAGTCGGAAGATATTGAAAATTTACATGGTAAGGTAGGCTAAGGGTATGTTTACGCTCAAATTCCTTTACAGTTACACTACTATAATACCTATTCTTGGCTTTCTTAAGGCAGTTATCTAAAAATGAAATAGGGTAACATAATTTAGTACCAATATTCATGATGTTCCATAACTTGGAATCTAAAAATTCAGGACTGACAACTCTCAATGCTCTAAGAATCATAGCAGAGAAAATTGAAGATTTAATCGAGAGATGATGGTCGGAATAAAAATACACATTAGAGTTATTATTAGTAGGCTTACGATAAACTTCAAATTTGAACTGATTAAAGCATCTCCGAAATTTTAGATCCAGAAAAGATAAGTTTCCGTCATTTTCTTTTTCAACCGTGAACTTAATAGATGGGACTAAACTATTGAGCCTACCAAGAAATAAGTCAACATCCAAATTATTAGGCCAAAGACATAAAATATCTTCCATATACCTGTACGAAACAAGGTTAAAATTAACAATAGTAGGCAAAATTCTGCTTTAAAATATTCCATATATAAGTTAGCCAATACCGGTGGAAGGGGATTCCCCATCGCCAATCCAAACGACATAGCATTAAACTTATTTTCAAACTGAAATTTACAATCTTTGACGCAAAGCTTAATTAACTCAATAAGAGTGTTGTGTTGCACAGGGAAAGAATAGTCAAATATTGAGAGTATCTTTTAAAAAATCAAGTAGGTCAAAGACCGGAACTTTTGTGAATAATGAGCATACATCAAAACTTACCATTTTGAAATTAGGGTCATTAGGAAACTTCAGTTTGTCAACAAGATCCATGCTATTTACAATAGGTGACTTAGAAATAGAGCCAACTAACGCGTTAATAAACTAACTAACCACTTAGATAGCTTATAGGTTACGGAGCCTACTGAGCTAACAATAGGCCTCATGGGATTATTAACTTTGTGTTTTTACTAAACCGTACAAATATGGTAGCGATGAATTAACTGCTTAGAAAGCCCATTATAGTTATTTTTTAATATTTCTCTTAATTTTCTGTTAAACATTTTATTAACATCCTCCAGTGGGTCTCTGTTTAGAAGTTTGTACGTACCACGGTCACTCAATAACGTATTCATCTTTTCAATGTAATTATTTTTGTCTATGATGACGATCAAATTAGATTTGTCCGCTTTAGTAATATGTAATGAATCGTTATTTTTAAGTGTTTTTAGGGCTTTTTCAAACCTCAAAGGATAGTTCGATTCATACCTTCTATTAAAAGCACTATACACACACAACCTTTGGCTAAGTCACCTCACTTTCGGATATATTACTATGTTTTTCAAAATCAATAAAAGTCTTAGCAATCAGTAACTGCTCGGCTTTTTTTGGGACAGAATCCTAAGCCATAAACCTAACGCACATTTCGTATTCTTTCCCTGTGCAACGCAACACTCTCATTGAGTTAAGTAAGCTTTGCGTCAAAGATTGTAAATTTCAGTTTGAAAATAAGTTTTATGCTATGTCGTTTGGATTGGCGATGGGAAATCCCCTTCCACCGGTATTGGCTAACTTATATATGGAATTTTTTTGAAAGCAGAATTTTGCCTACTATTGTTAATTTTAACCTTGTTTGGTACAGATATAGATTTAATATTTATGCCTTTGGCCTAATAATTTGGATGTCGACTTATTTCTTGGTAGGCTCAATAGTTCAGTCCTATCTATTAAGTTCACAGTTGAAAAAGAAAATGACGGAAACTTATCTTTTCTGGATCTAAAAATTCGGAGATGCTTTAATCAGTTCAAATTTTGAAGTTTATCGTAAGCCTACTAATAATAACTAATGTGCATTTTATTCCGACCATCATCCCGCGATTAAATCTTCAATTTTCTCTGCTATGTTTCTTAGAGCATTAGAGTTGTCAGTCCTGAATTTTTAGATTCCGAGTTATGCAATATCATGAATGTAAGGAATTTGAGCGTAAAAATACCCTTAGCCTACCTTACCATGTAAATTTTCAATATCTTCCGTTTAAGTATAATAATACTGTAAAATCACGCTTAATAAAGAATAGCCCGGATAATCTGGTGGTTGTGTGTATTCGATCAGATGTACACAATGTGACTTAGAATATTTAGGCCAAACGCGTAAAACGTTAGATATTAGGGTAAAACAGCATAAATATGCGTGTAGAACAGCAAATAATTCTAATGCATTGTTTAACCATATGTATAGATGTAATCATAGTATTAAATGAGATAGTTCTAAAGCTCTCGTTAAAAACACACATATAATCGAAAGGAATATTGTAGAATGTGCATTTATCCATTTTAAAAATAATTTCAATACAGTGCGGAATGTATAAAATTGACAATATCCTGTTAAAATACCTTTTGCCTCTAATCAACTCTTGCTAATCTAGTGTTAATTTTTTTGTTTTTCTGTCCCGTTGTATATTTTTTGGTCACCTTGCCTCCACCCTTGATTCCCTGACGAGGTGTACTTCTGAATACATGAAAGGCCTTGGAATAATTTTCTTTATCCTTCTGGGTTGCATCACACACACACACACACACACACACACAGGGACTTTTGAGACACACTGTAGATGAATACATGGATTTCTTGTACAAAATTAAGTGACTATCAGATAATCCCAAATATTCTCATTGTATAATAATGGGGGGACTTTAATATGGATTTGAACTCCGATTTTTTGTAGAATTGGGTAACATGTGAGAGTCTGCTAAATTAAGTATAAGTGATGTAGAAGTATTAGGTGCAACTAGGGATAATTTTACATACGTTGAGGATATGAATGGTACCACCAGATGGATTGATTATTGTTTTACTGATAATAATTTAAAGGATCAAATTGTCAGTGTTCATATTCTGCATGATTTCCTTCTTTCAGATCATAGACCGTTAGAAGTATTAATTAATTTTACTAACTTATGCGAAACACGACATACCAAGAACTCAATAGGTAAGAATAATCGCGTCGATTGATCTAATGTTAATATGCAACAGAGAATAGAATATAAAGACGGAACAGTTCGCCTCTTTAATCATTTAGAAATTTTATATCTTGCCTGTACTAATCTTTGTTCAACTGATTCTCACTGTAAACTCATAGATAGGTATTATAATGCTTTAGTATCCCTGTTAAGGGTAGCAGGAAGACTCCTGATTAAATCTTACAACTATCATACTCAGATTATTCCTAGATGGAATGATTTTATTGCGTCTTTGAATAGGAAATTGAAAGACGCTTACGATTTATGGGGCCTTCATGGTAGAACCCAGATTGGGACCGGTTTAAATGAATATGTGTAGAAGCAGGAGTCAATATAAAGCAGCCATAAGGCGATGTAAACAGGAAGAAGATTCTATTCGAGCATGTAAAGACTATAGGCTAACTTCAATAATAATAATAATGATCATAAAAATTTTTGGAAATTCGTTAAGAAGGAACAGGTGTCAAAAATGCCACCCCCAACAACAATCGATGGAGTGTCGGGAGAGGAAGAAATTGCAAAGCGTGTGAAAAATCACTATTCAAACATTCTTAATAGTGTGGGAAGGGCTAATCTTAAGATAGGCTACAGCGAAACGCCCGTGGGAGGGTCCAGGGAAAACACTTAAACGTCAGTTCCTGAAGTTAAGAGTCTGATTAAAGAGTTAAAGTCTGGTCCTGTTTTAGGGTTAGATGACCTGTCGAATGAACACTTAAAATATACCAATGATGTGGTGTGTCTGCATATCTCATTGTGCATACTTATATTCCTGTAGAGTTTATGAGGGTATAATATCTTGAATTGAATTGAATAGCCTTTATTAATAAATAAAACAGTGGTCTTACAATCACAATGACATAAGTAATTGTGAAGCTGGACTACTTATTGTTTATTTAATTTATCCCTTAAGCTTTAGGCTTTTACTGAGCTTAAGTCGTCCCCGTGCCGGGAATCGAATCCGGGCCTCACGGGTGAGATCCGCGTTTCCTAACCACTAGACCACAAAATAAATATGGAAACGATCTATCCAACAATAATTACAGGTCTATCGTTGTCGCCTCCCGCTTCTCGAGACTACTATCGAAACTCTTGTTGCGTCGATTAAATGATTAATTATGGACATCTCCTAATCACTCTGGTTTTAAAAGGTTTCCCCTCAACTAATATGTGATCTATGTTTCAGGGAAATTATATTTAAATACACCGACAGTAATTCGGCTATTTATAGTTGTTTCTGGATATAAGTAAGGAATATGATAGAGTGAACACAATATTTTATTTAAAAGACAAGAGGACAAGAAGTTCCTTTGTACATATTAAGTATATTGAAATTTTGGTATACACCAAACTTTTATACGGTTAGATGGGACAGTGTATTGGTCGTGTGTTTTTGGTTTCTCCTGAGGATTGAAGCAAGGTCTTTGCTCTTTCCCCTGCTGTTTAATGTGTATATTGATGGTTTAATTGCTTCACTTAATGAGGCAAAAGTTAGATGTTGTATAAATAAGAGTAGGATAAATAACTTAGTCTATGTCAGTGATATGGTGCTAATAAGTCCTTCAGTTAAAGGTGTGGATTATCTCCTAAAAAGTCTACAATTTATAGTCGCTGAAACATGATATTTTTTTCAATGTTACAAAAACTAAAATTATGCAATTCTATCCCAAAAGAACTAATCAGCTAGCTGATATTAGTTTCAAAGTGAGAGGTTAACCAATAGAGGAAGTACGAGACTAGTATTTGGTCAAATTATCACCAGCTCCTTTAAGTGATGACTCAGATATACGAAAACAGGCTCGTAGCCAGAGGGGGTCGGAGGGTCGTACGACCCTCCCCCCCCTTGACATAATTTAGTAAAATACACATTTGCATTTTTAAAGATTTGAGTCATTTTCTTTGAGTCATTGTCTTTGTTTTAATTTTGAGTCATTTGTCTTTAATTGTATAATTTATGTGTACGAATTGAGAATACACGTTTGAGTATGATATTTACTACACACAACATTTAGTTAGGATAATTTGTAAGATTCAGTTATGAATAATTCGCATAAATTTTTAACATCACATTTTGTTAATTAAAAATAATGTTTAAGTCAGATGTTTCAATGTTAATATTTTCAACAATCTTATAAATGGGTGTGACGTGATTACAATTTTTTTTTTTTTTGAAACCACATATTTTTTCTGGGGAAGACTCCCAGACCCATCTGCAGAAGGGTTTAACTGTTCTCACCCCTAACCCCCTCCGCAGTGACTAGGTCATTAGTCATTACACAAAAAAAAGTCCGCATTTCTGCAATTTCGACCCCCCCCCTCCTTTGGAAGTCCTGGCTACGGGCCTGCGAAAATAATATCGAAGCCTTTGTGATGAAGCAAATACGACTGTAAGGAACTTCTGGCTCTGTATGAGTGAAGCTAAAGACTCTCTTTTTCGTACCTTCTGCACTAATGTAAATGGGCACCAACTCTGGGTAGATTATAAAAATTTTCTGGCAGAACCTTAATTTGGCTATGCAAAGATCTTTCAAACTCCCACATAAGTTACCTCCGAGATGCTCAGCTTCGCAATGTTTGCTAATCACACTGTCTGGAGCATTCCTGAGGTTTACAATTCTGGAGAATTAAAAACTCAGTCATCCCCAATTATCCAAGCTATTTATCAGTACTGCCATGTGTCTTCTAAGCTATGGAATTCATGATATGAAGACGTTTGTCTGTAGCTCCACTTAAACTTTGACATTGCTGTTTTTTATTAATTGTATTTTCTATTCTTAATACTTGAATTTTCATTGTATTTTATTGTCAGTTTGTAATATTACTATTTGTCATATGAACTATTGGTCTGCCGATAAACTTATTTTAATTTTCATATACAGGGTGTTTCAGGAGGAAACGTAAATACTGCGGGAGGTGATAGTATCGGTCATTGTGAG
>JAJOZX010003664.1:327500-382500 GCA_023014485.1 Bathynomus jamesi | reverse complement strand
GCACACAACAAAATAAAATGCGCACAGGCTCAAGCTTATCATGAGTCACGACAGTAAATGAAGTAATTTCAAAAAATATCCCGTCACACAAGGTCTGACCATTTGCATCAACATACTCTATAGTCGTTCTTTTAAGTATTAACCCTTCCACCCGACTTCGCCGACGTCCGCGCAATTACGCAATACGGATTTTTTTTACTCTATGTATTTGCATTGAATATAAACCTTCTCTTTCTTATTTTTGCATAAACACGAATAGCAATTATCTCATAATTCATAAAAAATAAAATTATTTTTTATTTTATTCCTATTTTGTGAATGGACAAAATCATGTATTAATCTTGATAGTCTATTTTAAATTGCCAAATGCTAAAAATTGTTTTGAGAAAAGATAACTAAAATAGTCATTTTCAATTAATGTTATTTTTATTTTATTTCTTTTTGTTTAATTTTATTTTACTATTTTTATTTTATTCATATTTTTAGAATGGATAAAATGTTTTCTTTTTTAAGAATATATAATATTGTAAACAGTTTTTAATATCCATTTAATAGTATCGTAATGATCAAGCTATCACCTTATGGAAATAATATTTATTAAGTATTTAATATTTATATATTTCATTTTGAAGATAATAGCGCTCAGAAAAGTTTGCACAATTTTTCACCATGAATCTAAATGTTGCACAACGAAAATTTCTTGCGCACACGGACTAAAAAAAATTACTGGGAACATTGGTTGGGTGGGTGTTCGAGGAAAGCAAGGGTGAAGAAACCCTGAACTAAGGATTCTAAACAATGTATGAGGATGGAAACGTTGAACGTCCATTATACCTAAATTCAAGTAAACGATTTTAAAGAACGTTCTCAAACTTCCGTTCTCCAAAATTAAATCAATGATGGTTTCTTTCAAATGAATGATTTGTCTGACAAACATTTCTCATAAATATTTGATATAGACAAGCGACATGCTGTTTTGACGTATGTTGTTACCCTTGTTTTCAATAATACCAACTCAAATCACTTTCCATTCCCTTTATTTAATATGTAATATTAAATATTAATATTACATGAAATATTAAATATTAATATTACATATTACATGAAATATTAAATATTTAATATGTAATATTAAATATTAAAATATAATTCAGTTTGTGAGGCGTTTCTTCGCGGGCAGTTTAGTTCTCCAACCAAACGTGGAGCGGAGTTACGGGTTTTGTTATGAAGAGACCTTGCTGTGTTGTACGTGTTTCTAAATTATGAATTACGTAAATAGTGATGATCTGTCTGTTAGGGTTTATCGTTTTCAGGGGTTTTTACTATCCCGGTTTTCTGGGACAAAATCGGCCATCATCCCAGGATCTCGGGATTTCCCGGTTTATTGTAAATATGTATATTATCAAGAACAATACATGCCAGATATCGCTAGCTCTTTAATTATTAAAAAATAATGATAATAAAGTCTTAAAATGTTCAAGCATTAGATAAATCTAGATTAGTTAGTTAATATTAAATATAAATATATAAATATTTTAACCCAATAATGATAAATATAATAAAGGATAGAGCCTAGGCCGATTTTCAAACACTGCAGAAACATAAATACGTTATATAGCCTAAGCGGCTATGTCTACAATGCTAATTTGCAGCTTTACACTTCAACAAAAATAAATTATATTATAGCGTAATTTATACGAACACAACACCTTTTATATACTTCTAACTAATTTTTAGTAAAAAGAAATATCAACAGCAAAAGGTGTGCCACTGAATTGAAAATAATAACCGAAATTAAAATTCACTAAAACACAAAATGGTTGATTCAGGGAAATCAAATGACTGGCTTTCAGTTCGAGTCAATAACCAAAAATATCAGGCAGATTACACATGCACAACATCATACATGACATATTATAGGCATTATTCGAGTTGTACAATGCAACGTGATTGTGCTGTTATAAATTTGTCATCGTAGTCTTTATGTTTGTATTTTCGAGATACAGTAGTAAATTAACGTAAAACTATTTGAAATAACGTTTTTAGAATACTTTTAAACCCCGGGAAATCCTAAGATTTGCTGCGCTTGTCCAGGGATTTAAGGTTATCATTTTCCGCCCGGGATGCCGGGATCCCGAATGAGAAACCCTACTGTCTGTACTGTATATACTTTTGGTATATAGTTCATAATATATATATATATGAGGTTTTTACATGCCTACCTGTTCCACGTCATACGAGTAGCTATATCCAGAAGATATAATATCCCTCTGCAACACTCTTCGTTGCATATAAATTCAAGTTTAAAAAAAGTCATAAAATTTTTTCCAATGACTCATATGACTTAAAAAGAAGCCTACGATTCATCTGTTTATATACGACTTTTATGTCTCTGATTTCGTATGCATCCACGATTTTTATAGCCATAATTTTATATGTGGATACGATTTTTATGACTTCCTGGGATTAATATTTCTACATAAAAATTGAGACTACACAAACGTATATATTTGTCGCACAACTCTGTGTATATATATATATATATATATATATATATATATATATATATAGAGAGAGAGAGAGAGAGAGAGAGAGAGAGAGAGAGAGAGAGAGAGAGAGAACTTACCGTAGTAAACGTCAGCCAATGTGTGTGAATTGTGCGCTGTGAGACTGATTCTCCAGCTATAAATAAGCACCACCAAGATGGACGAGCACTGCAGGGATAATAAGAGATTGTTAGAAACGATGAGAGACAAGAAGGAATGGATATAAAAGATAACAATATATATATTTTTTTTAACTGAACTGATCTGAATAAGATAAAAACACGGTTTCACATTTCTTGTTATTACGACAATTTTAACTTAAATAGTTGTCAAATTTAGGCTTATATATAATATATATATATATATATATAAATGCAGACTTGTTCCTATAGAGCAGTGGTCCTGAAGCTGTAAATGTGAGAGATTCGTTTTCCCAATCTTTCCAACGTCGAGGACCCCACCGTCCAAAACCCACCGTCCAAAACCCACCGTCCAAAACCCACCGTCCAAAACCCACCCTCCAAAACCTAACCTAACTTTGGTAAATGTACTCGTATATTCAGCATTCCTCATTAATTACATTTTTATAGGCAGATTTTCAAGGAAAATATATAGTTTTTCATATCGCATGTCCTGGACACTCCGAGAAAATTGCATGGCGACCCCATTTGGGGCTCTCGACCTCTAGGCGAAGAACCGTTGCTATAGAGAAGCGCGGACATTGGATAAAGAGGAAAACCAAATCAAAACAAACATTAGGCCTACTGGAAAAAGGAAAATACAAAAAAAGTGCTACGACCCGTGGGATTCGAACGCGCGTTGTGTGGTTTTAAGATCAGCGATCGAACTGATCAATCACGCCATTCAGAATCTCCCCGGAAAGGCTGGAGTTCCATTTTATTGCAATACGGTTAATGCACTTAAAATGTATTCAAGGTAAACATTACTTTATTTTTTCTTAACTAACCTTTTTACCATCTTCAGTCCAACTAGCTAAACTACATACGAGTTAAAGAACGGGGTATTACAGATGAACAAATTTGATATATAAAAGTTTTTAAAAAGCTCTATTTACTAATCAAATATAAAATATTAAAAAGCTGAAATGAAATACATTCAATTTGAAACAGAGTTAATAATAGTAAGAAAAAAGCCTTTAATGAAAGTCAAATAAAAGCGTTTGATTAATAGTTAATTTTTTTTCCCATTTATATCGCTTTCAAATTTAATCTATTTAACGTAAACATTTTTATTTTTAGATTTAATTTGGATATACCGTGTGTGTATATATATATATATACTGTATACACACACACACACAACACACACACACACACACACACACCTTGTTTTAAAAGCTTTTTTACAAACATTTTTTCATATACTTTCTAGCCATGTATTATCTGAATAAGTTTAACTGGAGAGAGAGAAAGTCTTTCCCCAAAAATCTTAAGAAAAAGGAAGATAAACAAGGTTTGACATGTTTTGGGTCTTCCTCTGTATCATATATACATATATATGAAGTAGGTTAAAAAAGTTAGCAGACTGGCTCTCTAGCGACTAGATTTAATGTAATACTTCAAAAACCATTGAATGAGGGATGTTATTAGATTCTCTCACGTTCCGTTCTGTTGAAGTGGGTATGCTAATTTTTGTTACAGATTGGGTAAAACACTCGCAAAAACTCAGAAAGTTGAGTGCTTTACGTGTCATTGTTAATATACACTTACCGCATCGAAGTGTTTTACCCAACCTTTCTCAAACTTGAACATTTGCACGTTGCTTTAATATAATTGCGACATTTTCGCGTCATAGCTGAACACGAGCTGGTGCATTAACAATAGGAGAACCTAGTCTGCCAAATTATGAATTTGCGCACTTGAACAGAACGAAACGTGGGAACCCCAAAACAGGACATACTGTATGCTTTTAATATATGAAGCTGAATCTAATCACGAAAAAGTCAGCCCGTAAACTTTTTGTTCTAATCTACTGCGTGTATAAACGCTTTATATCAACGTTGTTGATTTCGAAATCGAAAAAAGGATCTTTTCCGTTTCATTTACTGTTTCCGATTTTGTTGAAAATAAGATATTTAATGTAGATTTTTACGTTGATTTCAAATATGTGAGTCTCATTTTGTGGAGAAATGAGCGGTTCAAAAGTTATGTTTGTTATTGTAATTTTGTATTAGGTCAAAAACTATAACAATACAACTGAAAACTAATACAAGAGTTATTGTATTCTTTAGTAATATTGGCTTATGTCACTAAGTATTTGTGTGAATAGATTTCGACCGTTATTTTTCTCTCCGGTTGAGTTAATTGAATGCCCGGTTAAGTCAACTGAATGCCTGGTTAGGTCAACTGTACGCCCTTGATTATTGGTTAGGTTAAGTCGTGATATTTTCGTTAGTTTTAACGAAAATATCACAACTTAACCTAACCAATCGTCAAGGGCATACAGTTGACCTAACTGGGTATTCAATTAACCTAACCGGGCATTCAGTTGACCTAACCGGGCATTCAGTTGACCTAACCTAACTTTTGAACCGCTCATTTCTCCAAAAAAGACTTACATTTTTCAAATCAGCGTAAAAATCTACATTAAATATCTTATTTTCAACAAAATTGGAAACAGTACATGAAACGGAAAAGATCCCCCAAAAATGCAGCGAGTTCATTATTTTCCATTTTTTGTTTATTCATAAAATATCACGGGAGAAAAACTGCGTGCACCTACGCACTCAAATTCTTTAATTTTCACTACACGTAAACTTCTCATGCGTGCGCACGTAAGAACCCTCTAAAAAGGATGATCTTCAACAAAATACTGACTCGTACTGTTGGCTTAATCATCTTTTCGAAGGGTTTGAATATTCCAGGAATGTAAAACGAAGTAAATTTTATTATGAAACGTTAAAATACAAAATGTTTTAAGGTTTATTGCAGCGACTACAGAAAAAATTATATTTATTTTTAGAGTTGGGATCGCTAAAGCGTGAGTTTTCAACCGTAGGTACAGTTGACTGCATATGTGATATTCCTCGCCTCGCAGGCGACTCCGTTCATGTGGCAACGCCGCAGTAATAGTCAAAGTACCCCAACTAGGGGAAGTTGGGTGGTAGAGTGATAAATGACGAAGATAGAGGTAAAATCCAGGAAGATCTGAATAAAATTGTTGATTGGTCGGTCACATGGCAAATGAGATTTAACGTCGATAAGTGCAAAATTTTACATATAGGTTCGCGTAACGGTAATGTCAGGGAAGGAGTTGGCAAGCGTAGATCAGGAAAAAGATTTAGGAGTTATAGTCACTGGTGATTTGAAAGTAGCAAAACAAAGTACAGCGGCGGTCAATAAGACCGTCGCTTAGGTCAAAGTCGTACGAGGATAGGCTTAAGGAGTTAAAACTGACTACACTCGAGACTAGGAGGCTAAGGGGTGATCTAATCCAGGTTTTTAAAATTATGAATGGGTTCGATAACGTAAATAGAGCTAGCTTTTTCGAAATAGCACAATATACTAGAACTAGAAGTAACGGGTGTAAGCTGACTAGTAGAAGGTTCGAGACAGCAGTTGCCAAAAGCCTTTTTACGCATAGAATAGTAAATAGCTGGAATAGTTTGCCGGTAGCAGTAATTAGTAGCATATCTATAAATACGTTTAAAAATCGATTAGATGAATATGTTGATAGATTGGGTATAGTTTAAGATAGTAAAATTAAGGTCTTTGTGGTTCGGAACCCACATAAAATTGTAGGTCCCCTCCGCCACCACGGAGGACATGCGCAATACGCAATTACAAATACGGTTAGGTAGACAAGCCATGAGTGGATCCTAGGGTCTTTGTTGGTCTGCAACATTATAACATTATAACACCAACTTTTTATATACTAATGAATTTGTCAATATATATATATATATATATATATATATATATATATATATATATATATATATATATATAACCGTGTAGATTCTTAAGTTAGTAAAGGTTTAAAGCCGACACGGATTCTACAAACAGCTTTATTAGTATTGTAACATAATGATTTAATATACGCGAGACTGGTGGGTGTGGAAGGGGACTGAGGGAGTGTGGAGGTTGGTTGTGTAATGTCTATTTTTGGTTCAAACTCACTAGTATATAAACGTTGTATTGTGGTAGCTGTTCATATAGACTTGCAGTAATCATAATGGAACCTTATTACTATATAAGACTAGTAAACATGGAGTTCAACGCTGTTCACGATCATATTAATTGTTTATCTTTATGGACACAGACATTACATTATAATTACCCGGATGTCAATGTTATATGTTGTTGGACTCATAGGCGAACTCAAAAAGGTAAAAAAAAATTCTCTTTTTGCTCAAATTTAATAGACTTACCCCCTAGCCCCCCCGCCCCTCTCTGTTAAATCCTGAAACCGTTATTTAACTTTATATTGTTGAATTTTGTCAATGTTTTTCAGTGACGTGTCTGTGAAAAGTTTTTATTGTGAAAATAAGTGGAATGGTATCGCATATAGCTTTTGTTGGAATAATTTTTATTTTTTATTTTTTTATATTTTTTATTAACATCCAAAATATTTTTTTTTTGGTTTTAATTTCAATTATTTAAGTTTTGATTTCAATTTCGACGCATTTTGAATTTCTTGCACAAAATTATTTCAATTTCGTGTAGTTTTCTTTAAATAATAATAATAATAATAATAATAATAAAAATAATACTAATAACGATGATAATGATAATAATTCGCCGTCTGTCCGTCTCTGTCTCCTTTTGAGGCCCAAATGGCTGAACAAAATTTTCATGAAACTTGGTGATCCTTCTGGGATCCCTGGAGTGGTTTTAGCAACTGTTTTTTTTTTTTCAAGATCGGGTGTCCCCTCCAAACAATTTTATCCCAATTTTTTCCCCCCAAAATATATATGCTAAACACCAAGTACTTAAATTTCAAGATTTTGGCCCATTGGTCTTGGGATTGAAACTCAAAATTTTGATGGTTGTTTTCTTTCGTGAATTTGTTGATCTGTTTTTGTGGCTATTAAAAACAATATAAAATTTTATAGAAGCGTGGACTGGTGGTCCTAACAATCTTTAGGATACACACAAAACCAGAACCCATCGCTACACGAACGTGCGTATTACGACATGAGGAGTGTCGCGGTGGTTTATCTTTATAAATGCTATATTTTATTATGAAAAAAAAGGTGATATAATTAAAGTTAAGCTAGGTTAGGCAAGGTAAGGTTTGATTAAATTTATTAATTTTTTAAATTGGGTAAATGTCGTGATAAAGAATTGAATATATGAAAATGTCGCAGTTTTGTAGGGCAGCCAAACTTGTGTGTGTGTGTGTGTGTGTTCAAGTGAAAATGAATTTACCAAAATTTAACATTAAAATAAATTAAAATAAATTATTTAAAAATTAGAACCAAATATTTATTGACAGTATAAAAGAACATTTATATATATATATATATATATATATATATATATATATATTATATACTGTATATATATATATATATATATATATATTATATATATATATATATATATATATATATATATATTATATATATATATATACTGTATATATATATACTGTATATATATATATATATATATATATATATATATGAAAATTATTCACGAAAGTAACACGTGAAAAATATGAAAGGAAACACAAAACGGTGCTCAAGCGCTTTCGTCTAATGACATCCTCAGGAACAATGAGGATGTCATTAGACGAAAGCGCTTGAGCACCGTTTTGTGTTTCCTTTCCTTCGTGGTTTTATTCATCATATATATATATATATATATATATATATATATATATATATATATATATTAAATAATTTGTAAACTATTTTTAGAACTATATTCGCGCTAAAAATTAAATTATTCAAAATAGAAAGGAATACAAAAGGGCACCAAACAGCAACAGACGGTTATTTCAGTTAATATAAAAATACAAACATTTTAAAGTGTCACATGTTTAAAAAAAAAAAAAAAACGATATTATGGAAACACATTAGTTAAATATGGATAGTAAAGTCCGCAGAGTTTTTCATTCTTTACTGAAGTCGAGAAATGTTTGAATTGAATAATTGGTTTTACAATTTACAATGACATAAGTAATTGTGAAGCTGGACTACTTATTTCATTTAATTTGGCGCTTAAGCTTTAGGCTTTACTGAGCTCCTATTAAAAATAAACAGCTAGTTGTTATTAATTAATATCAACTAAGTAAATAAGTATTATTAATAGTTAATGTATGTATTAATCCTAAATTATCATTATCATTATGACAAATGCAAGGTCATTATTGAAGGTACCAATACCATGCAAATCAATCAGTATTATACACGAGAGATAAGAACTGAACAATCACAAGAAATGTCTTTAATACTAGATTACACAAGAGAAATGAATAAACAATAGCAATGTACATTAATCCTAGATTTTTATTAGTATGCCATTATTAATCGGGATTTCAACTTGGTGTTAAACGAATTTACGTTCATAATATTTTTTTATATCAGCATTTAAATCATTCCATAGTTTCAATCCAATGAAAATGGGTAGTTTTTGAGATGAAGACAATCAAAATTGAGGTATCACATGCTTTGATCTATTTCTGGTCTGATACGAGTGGATTTCTTGATGAGTTTCAAAATATTTATTTACCCATTGTAAGTTAATGGTTTTGTTCTTACACGTAAATAAAAATAAAATGGGCAATTTTGATTACAACATCGAGCTTTAGTAGCTTTAGCTCTTTAAATAATGCACTAGAGTGATCAAGGAAATCAGCATCAGATAATAACCTTGTTGCTCTTTTTGGGATGACAAAGACACCGTTTAAAGAGTTGTTCGCGGAGTTTCCCCAAACAAGAGCGCAGTACGTTATACTGTACAAGGAAGAACAAGAGTATGATACAGAGTTAATAAAACTTGTTTAGGGACTACATTTCTAAGTTTAAACATTATAGCAACACTCCTTAATCTCTTTTCAGGTATAATTTACACGATCACTCCATTGCATGTTAATACTATACAAAGGAATACAAAAGACACCAAACAGCAACAGACCGGCTGGTCCCTACGAGGCTGTCTGCTTAAGAAGGAAGGTTAAAAGATGTAAGAAAATTTAAAGACAAGCGAAAGTTTTAAAGCAAAGCAAAGAAGAGAGGTTGAGAGGAGGGAAAGCAATTTAAAGATAAAGTGAAAATTTTAAAGTAAAGCGGAGGGAATCCGAGTGAAAATTCCACGATACTTTTACGCCCTAACAAATGCTTCAACTGGTTTAAGTCAAGCGAAGCTTCTAGTTTCTTTTATAGAACTCGACCGAAGTACTTTGGACTACGCTGGCTGACAATCTATTCCACAAATTAACTATACGATTGAAGAAAAAATGTTTAGTTTCATTAAAATTTAAATGTTACCCACTAATTTAAGACCATTACCGCGAGTTCTATCTGCATTTCTGAAGGCGAAAATTTTTTCGGCGTCGACGTTATCAAAACCTTTAAATCATTTTAAACACCTGGATTAAATCTCCTCGAATCCGCCTTTTTACAAGCGAGAATAAATTTAACGTTTCTAAACAAGCAGCGTATGATTTGTTTCTAAGTCTAGAAATCATCTTAGTAGCCCGTTGCTGCACTCTTCCATTTTGTTCATGTCCCGTCGTAAATATGAGGGACCAGAATTGAACGCAGTATACGAGATGAGGCCGTACTAATGTTAGCATTGTTTTCTCCGACTTAAATTCAAATGATTTGCCAATAAATCCTAAGATTCTATTTGCTTTTCTAACCGCTTCAATACATTGTTTACTCGGTTTAAGAGTGTCGACAACAATCATACCGAACTCTTTCTATTTCGTAACACTCGTTAGTGTCTCGTCGCGCATGGAATACGTTTCTTTAACAGTGTTTCTACCAATATGCAACGTTTTACATTTATCAATATTAAAGTTCATTTGCCAAATTTCTGCCTGCTCGAGTAATTTATTAATATGTTCTTGAATCTGCAAACGTTCTGCCACTGATTTTGTTCGTCCTTCAAGTTTGGTATCGTCCGCAAATTTTAAAATTATATTGCTAATTCCAATGTCAATGTCATTGATATAAATAATAAAAAGAACTGGTCCCAAAACTGATCCCTGAGGCACGCCGCTGGTTACATTTTTCCAGTTAGACACTTTGCCATTAATGGACACTCTTTGTTTACGTTCACTAAGCTAATTTTTAATTGATTTGAGAACATTACCATCAATTCCGTGAGAATGAAGTTTAGCTAATAATATTCTATGTGGCACTTTATCGAACGCCTTTTGAAAATCGAAATATAAAATATCTACTGTTTTATTCTCGTCATATATATTTACAATATCATTAAAGAAATCGAGCAGATTAGTAAGACAAGAACGATTACGTCGAAAGCCATGTTGAGACTCTCTGATTAATTTATTATTTCTAAGTGATTAATTATTTTGTCCCGAACGATCGTCTCCATAAGTTTACCAATGACTGAAGTCAGATTACAGTAATTGGACGATAATATCCCGGAAGCATTTTTATCCTCTTTTTTAAATATTGGCGTAATGTTCGCAAGTTTCCAATCGAACGGAACTTCTCCAGACTGTAACGAATTATTATTATTATTATTATTATTATTATTGTTATTAATTATTATTAAATATATATATCAGAGGATAGACTATTGCGCAGTTTATTTCTTTAAGTATTCTAGGGTAGAACTTATCTGGACCTGGAGTTTTATTCGGATCAATTTTACCTATGGCCGAGAGGACAGTACTTCAGTTTAACTAATGGTAAAATCATGAAGCTTTACCTGATCACCACTGAGTATGATTACGGGAACGAGAATGTTGTTCATATTTTCGTTAATGAAGACGGAAGAGAAGAATTTATTTAAAACTTCCGTCATTCGTAAGTCATCGTAAATTTTTTCGTGGTTTTCGCCTATGAATGGACCAATAGTCCACGAAGCTACATCTTTATTCCTAACATAATTATAGAATTCCTTCAGATTCGATTTAATTTGGTTCACTATATATAGTAAACCAACGTTCAACTTATATAGATAAGTTGAGCAACTATATATAGCTCATTGTTGCGCTGCTTACTTTTCGCGCTAAGTTTTCTGCTTCTCCTTGTAAGCATTTTCTTCGGACAAATTATTTGTTTCTTTAAATCTAAAATACGCGTTCCTTTTTATGTTAAGCTGCTTTTAATGTCAGCTTTAATTTTAATTTTAGCTTTCAGTTATTTAGGTTTTAAAGACTTTGCCAGTCTCTTTTACCTAATGTGATATTACTTGATTCTAAAAGTTTAAAATAATAAAAATAATAATTATTATTATTATTATTATTACTAATACATGTATAATTATTAGGCTCTTTCCCAAAATCAGGACCGTTCTTTATATCTAGAAAGTTACGTCATTATTATGTGGTTTTGTGTGCTGAGTTCAAAAAGTTATTCCTTTTTTGGAGAAATGAAAAATAAAAAGTTACAGCAATTTTTATTTATAATATTAGGTCGATATATGTAAATAATTACTTACTTTGTGTGTGTGAGTTCGAACGACGGTTCAAGAGCGACCTGCGGTCGACATCTCTGATTCTCTGCAGCATCCCGCCTCATTTGCGGGTTTTGAAATGGTAATAAAAATTGCTGTAACTTTTTATTTTTCATTTCTCCAAAAAAGAATAACTTTTTTGAACTCAGCACGCAAAACCACATAATAATAATAATAATAATAATAATGTAACTTTCTAGTTATAAAGAACGGTCCGGATTTTGGAAAAGATCCAATTATAAATTAATAAATGAGCTAGTCATAAATGAATGTGTAAAACCTTATAATTAAAATTTTTCATTAAAATAAACTTTGAAAATTAACACTCCGCGAAATAAATAAATTTATTAAAGTTATAAAAACATTTTAATTAAAATATACATTAAAATGAACTTTGAAAATAACAAAATGCATCTGAATTGCGAACACGGCCTCGAAAGCGGGCCGGTCGCAATTTCTCCACCGTGCTGCTTCTTAAATTAACTATACAGTATTAACAAAACCTTTAAAATATTAGGGTAAGCCCCTACTCTTCAATTTTTAGTGGACGAGCCCCGAGTTTAGCTAGAAAATTCTATTATTTCCTAAAAGCAGACACTACAAGGAGAGATTTTGCTTTCCTTAGAGTTCCTGTTGCGGTCGACCATAACCTTACTCAATTTCTGCCTGAATTGGTCAAGTTTGTCACGTCATTATCGAAAAATTAAAAAAAACTAGTTCGACCCAGCATCACCACAGCAGATAATGATTCACGTTGTATTTATACCATTCCCCGTACTGATAAAATTACTTACAGTGACCACTGTACAATGATGTGTACTATCAACTGGTATGAGGCAGCGTGTAAAGTAAATCAGCAAAAGGAAAAATTGATAAGAGGAAAAAGACTTAAAGAAATTTAATAGATTAACTCAGGGGGCGGGCCCCATAAAAATTGTATCATTAAACAAAAATCTACGAGAAATGTATAATAATATATGGGAAAACAAAATTCAAGAAATTATGGAAGAATGTAAGACTTATTAAGTGGAAGAGAGTACCAGAAAATATAATTGTAAAGGAATTAAAAAAGATAAAAAGAATTTATAAGAAGAGAAGGTATGACTGGAATAATAGCGAAGAAGAAAAGAAGAAAGCAAGAACGCGAGAGAGCTTGATAGAGGAATGGATGATAGAGGAGGAAAAAAGAAAAAAAGAAAAAGAAAATAATTAAGATAATGGAATGGTTAAAAGTAAGAGGAGAACTGGATAATGGAGCACTTTGGAACTTTAAAAACGATATGGACAGAAATACAAAGATGGAACGAGGAACTATAAACAATAAAGAAGGTAAAATAGTAGAAGAAACTAGTGAAGTATTGAAAGTATATGAAGTATAAGGAAGATGAGGAAGCGAAAAAAGCTGAGAAGATTAATAAACTACACCTAGAAACTATTAAAGCTGTAGTAGAGGATAGACATAACATAACTAGCATTACAAATGAGAATGTTGAGAATGTTATTAGAAAGCTAAAAAATATAAAGTTAATTATCCAACAAGGATGGAGCAATAGTACGATTATAATGAAGAATGATGGATGTGATGTAATAAGAAGTCTGACAAAATTATTCAATGTAATTCTAAAGATTTACAATATCCCAGAACAGCGGAATAATATGAAAATAATATCAATTTACAAAAGAGGTGATAGAATGGACATAGGTAATAGGAGGGGGATATTCATAACAAGTATAGTTAGTTCATAACAAGTTAGTTCATAACAAGTATAGAACTCTTGTTCTTCTTTATATAACGTACTGCACCCTTGTTTGGGGAAACTCCGCTAACAACTCATTAAATGATATATTTGTCATCCAAAAACGAGCAATAAGGTTATTATCTGATGCTGATTTCTTTGATCACTCTAGTGCATTATTTAAAGAGCTAAACCTACTAAAGCTCAATGATATAACCAAACTGGCACATTTTATTTTTATTTTCAAGCGTAAAAACAAAATCATTAATTTATAATGGGTAAATAGATATTTTGTAACTCATTACGAAATTCACTTGAATCAGACCAGAAATAGACCAAAGCTTGTTATACCTCAATTTAGATTGTCTTCATCTCAAAAACTACCCATTTTCATTGGATTGAAACTATGGAATGACTTACATGCCGATATAAAAAATATTGTGAATGTACATTTGTTTAAAACCAAGTTGAAATCCCGATTAATAATGGCATACTAAAAAAAATCTAGGATTAATGTCCATTAATATTGTTTACTAATTATTAATTTCTCGTGTGTAATCTAGTATTAAAAACTCATTTCTTGGGCTTATTCAGTTCTTATCTCTCATGTATAATATTGGTTTCTTTGTATGGTATTGATATAGTGCCTTCAATGGTGACCTTGTATTTGTCATGTCAGTAGTGATAATTTAAGATTAATACATGTTTTAACTATTAATAATACTTATTTATTTATTTATTATTATTAATTAATAACAACTAGCTGTTTATTTTTAATAAGAGCCCAGTAAAGCCTAAAGCTTAAGGGCCAAATAAAATAAAATAAATAACCGAGCTTCACAATTATTCATGTCATTGTAAATTGAAAAGAGTGTATTTATTTTATTATTAATAAAGGTAATTCACATCTCACATAAAATTTTTGAGAAAGTTAGACTAAATAAGAAGAGAAGTGACTGGAATCGGGGATTAAGTATGTACCAATGTGGAGGAGTTGAAGGGAAATCAACAACAGACCACATATTAACGTTGAATGCAATAGCTGACTATAATAAATATATAGGTACCAATACATATGTTTGTTTTGGGGATGCTGTAAAATGTCTTGACAAGCTAGAGTTGAAGGACTGCATCAAAGCAGCATCAAATGTTGTAGGTCCAGAAGAAGCACTACTAACATACAACTTAAACAAAAATGGCACACTACAAATAAAAACACCTGTAGGTGACACAAGACCAAGAAATATAGAAGAGGTAGTCAAACAAGGCACGTCTCTTGGACCCAGACTGTGCTCAGTGGACACAGAGAGGATAAATAACATGAGTAAATGTCTGACAAGAATAAGAGAAATAGGAATTCAATCATGTATATTTATGGATGATATAATACAGGCATCAAGTAACTTAGGAGTAACAGAAAAAGCAATTAGTAATTGTAGATCAATGGAAATACTAAAAAAATTTACATTTAATAATAAAAAAGAGAAATCAGCAGTAATGACAATAAATGTGATGAGAAGAAAAAAGTACCTGAAATGAGAACAATTAACAAAGTGAAAATGGGAAGTACAGAACAAGTGCAAGAATACAAGTATTTGGGACAATGGTTCAATAGCAAAGGTGATCACCAAACACATATAGAAAAGAAGGAAAGCAAGATAAATTTCATGATAGCATCTAAAGAGATATTGAGATTCAGCTAAAGTGTGCCATTGGGCAATGAAGGCGAAACTAAAATTGTATGAAACCATAATAGTACGTACAATATTTTATGGAATAGAAACATGGACGAAAACAAGGACAAAGGGTATTGAAGAAGTGGAACAAATGCAAGGAAGAATTCTAAGGGAAATAACAGGAATGTAATGTAGTACCCCATATTGGGGGATATTAGCTGAATTAAGAGTGTGGTCATCAAACAAAAAATTGGATACGAGAAGATAATACTAATGAACAATATATTAAACTCAAATGAGGATAGATTCATTAAGATGATAACCGAAGATCAGTTGGAAAATCCATACCCAAGATGTTGGGCAGAGGAAGTAGCAGAAATGGGTAAATTATATAAAATAACATCGGAAGACTTAAAAATTATGAAAAAAAGTGAATTAAAGAAAAGTGTACGACAAAAAATTAGTGAATATTTACAAGAAAAACTAATAAAGAGGAAGACAAAAATGAAAAAAAACTAAGATTCATTGATGAATTTAAAAGAAAATCATATATTGAAAATATGAAAGAAAAAGATATGAAGATTATAATGGAAATCCGATTAAATATGGTAGAGATGAAAGAAAACTATGAAGGAAAATATAAGGACATGAAGTGTGAAGTACGCAGGAGAGAGAATGATATGACAGAATACTCGTTTCATTGTGAAAAACTAAGGAACATAGTGGGGGAGATGATGGGAGTAGAGAATATAAATACACCATAAAATATAAAAAATTATGTCGTAAAAATAATGGAAATTGGAAGAAGACTCTGCTAGACACTTAAGGTATAAGTACGTAATAGGAGATACAGTGTAGAGGCTCTGCACCGGAAACGTGTGCTGATCCGCAGGATCAAGCGAGCAAATTTGGAACCTGGAACCTCAGAAATATGTGGGGAAAACCATAGATTTTAATAGAAGAATTACGGAACACAGAGAATTTACCTTTCTGCGATTGAAATATCTGTTCGATTAAACTTGGGGAAAAGAAAAATCACAGAATAGATTCAGATGGTGGTTGTCCTTTTTAAAAAATTCGTAAACATGAAGAAAGTCAAGTGGCCTTCCCTATCATTAAAGGACTGGTGACCTTCCCTGTCATTAAAGGACTGGTGGCCTTCCCTGTCATTAAAGTCTGAAGTAAATCAAGTCCCAACACGCTTTTACAGTTTCATACACTTTCGTAGAATGAAGAAAATAAAGTTGGTGAATAAATAGAGAAAAGACTGTAGCCATCAAATTTTTTTAGCTACGCATCGGAAGTCATAATACTGTATAGGTGTAAAAAAAAAAAAGTGACAAGTTGTATTTGAAATTTAACTGCTTCGTAATCTTCAAGCAAATCCTGTGAAGCTGCATTTGAAATTTAAGTGATTCGTGAGCTAATTGTAAATGTTAAACTTTAACTCGCTGAAAATTTTCTTAAAAGAATTTTCATTACATTTTATTGCTTGACTATTGAACCAAAACAAAATCTGAGAATGTTCTAAAAAGTTAATCCAGACGAAGAATCTTAAGGATTGAACATGGCTAGAAAAAGGAAGCCATCAATTGGAAGAACTACAATAAATATGTATTGCCCGAAAGGTACAGTAATAACGCAGAAACTAGCAAAAAATACCCCACCACTACGGCAGGTTTTTTGCTAGTAATAATAATAAAAATAATAATAATTGAAAGAAACCTTCCGCAACTTCAACTTTAAGTTTAATATAAAAGAATTAAGTTAAGTTTGAATAACTAAAAATGTGTACTTCAACTAAATAATAATTCTAAACATTAATAAAAGACGAGTAGATGGGATTTATAACAGCCATAAAACATAATCTTAATAATGCCAAGGCCGTGCCTGGAGCTCCGGAGAGGGAGGCACACCCATTCACTCACTGTATATATATAATAGAAGTATGGACTGGTGGCCTTAATGATCTTTAGGATATATACAGAGCTCATCGCGACACGAACATGCGTACTACATTAAAGTGTCGTCGTCGTGGTTTATCTTATTATATATATATATATATATTATATATATATATATATATATATATATAATATTTAGGAGAAATCCAATACAAGGAGGAATGTAAATGCCATGAAAAGTCTTCTTTAATGCGCAACGTTTCGAGCAATACGCTCATCATCAGGCTAGATAATAACAATATGAAATTAGAATCAATAAATAAATGTGAACAAGACAAAATAATTTCTATAAAACCTATTCATTAAAAGCAAATTTTAAAAAGACTAAAAGAAGAGGGTTAAATTCAGTTATAAAAATTTACATATAAAATTACAAGAAATTTAAAAAGCTATTTTTAAATTACATATAGTAAATTTGAAATTAGTACACGAATAATTAACACTAATACGAATAATTAACACTACGAACCTTTCAATGCTGGTTCCGAGGCACGAGTAATTTAAAACAAAACAAAACAGGAAACAAACTATGGGTTGGGCGGTTGGAGAGTTATAAGTTGGGGAGGGGGGATTATAAAAAATTGGGGAGGGGGGAGGGGAGTTGGGGAGGGGGGATTATAAAAAATTTAGAGGGACAGCTGAGGAATCCACGTTTAGAGAAGGGGTCAATGTTTTAATATAAAGAGATTCCAAAATTCTAAGTGAGTTAGGACAAGAATTGCAACCGAGAATTTTAAAATTATCTAGTGACATCAGTTTTGCATTTAATACTATGTTCCCGAATACTGGAGGCTTCTTTTTTATTTAAAATTTTACCTGTTCGGCAACTTATTCCCATATGCGAATAAAATCTAGCCCTGAGGGAGCGCACGGTGCTGCCAATATAAGTACCAAGGAGACACCTTGGGCAGGTAAATAAATATACAACACCGATACGCAACGAATCAGGAGTTCGATCCTTCGCTGAGAAAAAGCTACCTAAAGACATTTTGTTAATAAATATAATGCGAAAATCAGTATGATAAAAAAAATTTCTTAACTTTGTAAATTTAAGTTTAAATTCTTTATTCATGGGACCCATTTCAGGTACCAAGAAATATTTTATATCTTTAGGCACTGAAATACAGGGAAGTTGAGGGCTATAAACATTATTTAAGAAAGATCTTATTAGTTTATCTACATAAAAATAAATTATTAAATATGATCTTAAATTATTAAATTCATCGTTAAGTAAGGTAAAACTAGAGGTCAAATTATATCCTCTGAACAAGAGAGTTTTAATACACGACATCTTATAGTTAAAATCAGTAAAACTAAAGAAATTCATGCCCAAACCAGTAAAAGTGGGTTTCCTGTAAACTGATGTAGTAATAGAATCACCTTTTTTCGAAATTAAAAGATCTAAAAAGGGAAGGGAGCCATTTTTCTCAGTTTCCATTGTATAAGTTATATTGGGGTGCAGAGAATTTAAGAAGTTAAAAAATTGTTGCGCTTGTACAGCATTATCAAAAACAGCTATCGAGTCATCAACGAAGCGTCGATAGAAAATTGGTTTACAATGGGTGGGAGATTGTCTAAAAATTACACTTTCTAAATGAGTCATAAAAAAATCAGCTGATAAAGGTCCGACGGGTGATCCCATCCCAACACCATCAATTTGTTGGTAAACCTTATTATTGAAAGTAAAATAACATTGCTTAAAAACCAATTCTAAAAGTTCCTTAAAATAAGACCATGAAAAACCATGAAAACTATCAACAGAGCTAAAAACCCTATCTAAAATAATGACAATAGTTTCTGATACAGGTACATTCGTGAAAAGCGACTTTACATCAAAACTGACAAAAAACTTTTTTGAATCGAAATTCTCACTAAGAAGATCTTTTTGAAATTCATAAGAGTTATTTATAGTATAAGCATTTTTCGCAAAAGGTGACAGGAGACCAACAACAAATTTTGCCAATTGAAAGGTAGGTAAGTTATACGAAGCTAAAATAGGACGGAGAGGTGTTCCAACTTTATGGATTTTAGGCAAACAGTATAATTGAGCAAGATCAGAACCAGATACGAACAACTGAGAGTAAGTATCGTTTTTTATTATCTTTAAAGACTTTAATCGTGACAAAAATCTATTAACTTGGTCTTCCAACCTTAAAATGACTTTATTGACGGGTTCAAGAATTTGTTTGAATTTGCTAACATCACTTAGGATTTCATTAGTTTTATTTATGTAATCAGATTTATTCAAAATAACAACTCCGTTGCCCTTGTCCGGTCTAGTCACAACAATCTCCTGGTTCTTTGCCAAATTCTTAATAACCTGCAAGTCACTCTTCTTAAATATGAAATATTTAAATTTAAGGTTTCCAAGTTTGTGAAAAAATTCATGAGTTAAATTAGCAAACTGACATTTAAAATTATTAAAATCACCAACATGGGGAACATTTTTCAAGCCATTAAAAATTTTTTCAAAGTAAAGAAAAAACGAAGGCTTATATATTTGAAATAACGGAAGCTTAAATTGCCAAGGCCCTGGGCCTGAATTCACCTAATTTTTTCAATTCTGATAAAGTAATTTCGAATTTTTCTAGTTACACCCTCTCCCCTCGGGAAAAGTTTTTACTCTCACTTGGCTTGCAATTTAAGCTTCCGTTATTTCAAATATATAAGCCTTCGTTTTTTCTTTACTTTGAAAAAATTTTTAATGGCTTGAAAAATGTTCCCCATGTTGGTGATTTTAATAATTTTAAATGTCAGTTTGCTAATTTAACTCATGAATTTTTTCACAAACTTAGAAACCTTAAATTTAAATCTTTCATATTTAAGAAGAGTGACTCGCAGGTTATTAAGAATTTGGCAAAGAACCAGGAGATTGTTGTGACTAGACCGGACAAGGGCAACGGAGTTGTTATTTTGAATAAATCTGATTACATAAATAAAACTAATGAAATCCTAAGTGATGTTAGCAAATTCAAACAAATTCTTGAACCCGTCAATAAAGTCATTTTAAGGTTGGAAGACCAAGTTAATAGATTTTTGTCACGATTAAAGTCTTTAAAGATAATAAAAAACGATACTTACTCTCAGTTGTTCGTATCTGATTCTGATCTTGCTCAATTATACTGTTTGCCTAAAATCCATAAAGTTGGAACACCTCTCCGTCCTATTTTAGCTTCGTATAACTTACCTACCTTTCAATTGGCAAAATTTGTTGTTGGTCTCCTGTCACCTTTTGCGAAAAATGCTTATACTATAAATAACTCTTATGAATTTCAAAAAGATCTTCTTAGTGAGAATTTCGATTCAAAAAAGTTTTTTGTCAGTTTTGATGTAAAGTCGCTTTTCACGAATGTACCTGTATCAGAAACTATTGCCATTATTTTAGATAGGGTTTTTAGCTCTGTTGATAGTTTTCATGGTCTTATTTTAAGGAACTTTTAGAATTGGTTTTTAAGCAATGTTATTTTACTTTCAATAATAAGGTTTACCAACAAATTGATGGTGTTGGGATGGGATCACCCGTCGGACCTTTATCAGCTGATTTTTTTATGACTCATTTAGAAAGTGTAATTTTTAGACAATCTCCCACCCATTGTAAACCAATTTTCTATCGACGCTTCGTTGATGACTCGATAGCTGTTTTTGATAATGCTGTACAAGCGCAACAATTTTTTAACTTCTTAAATTCTCTGCACCCCAATATAACTTATACAATGGAAACTGAGAAAAATGGCTCCCTTCCCTTTTTAGATCTTTTAATTTCGAAAAAAGGTGATTCTATTACTACATCAGTTTACAGGAAACCCACTTTTACTGGTTTGGGCATGAATTTCTTTAGTTTTACTGATTTTAACTATAAGATGTCGTGTATTAAAACTCTCTTGTTCAGAGGATATAATTTGACCTCTAGTTTTACCTTACTTAACGATGAATTTAATAATTTAAGATCATATTTAATAATTTGTTCATATGTAGATAAACTAATAAGATCTTTCTTAAATAATGTTTATAGCCCTCAACTTCCCTGTATTTCAGTGCCTAAAGATATAAAATATTTCTTGGTACCTGAAATGGGTCCCATGAATAAAGAATTTAAACTTAAATTTACAAAGTTGTTAAGAAATTTTTTTTATCGTACTGATTTTCGCATTATATTTATTAACAAAATGTCTTTAGGTAGCTTTTTCTCAGCGAAGGATCGAACTCCTGATTCGTTGCGTATCGGTGTTGTATATTTATTTACCTGCCCAAGGTGTCTCCTTGGTACTTATATTGGCAGCACCGTGCGCTCCCTCAAGGCTAGATTTTATTCGCATATGGGAATAAGTTGCCGAACAGGTAAAATTTTAAATAAAAAAGAAGCCTCCAGTATTCGGGAACATAGTATTAAATGCAAAACTGATGTCACTTTAGATAATTTTAAAATTCTCGGTTGTAATTCTTGTCCTAACTCACTTAGAATTTTGGAATCTCTTTATATTAAAACATTGACCCCTTCTCTAAACGTGGATTCCTCAGCTGTCCCTCTAATTTTTTATAATTAATCCCCCCTCCCCCCTCCCCAACTTATAACTCTCCAACCGCCCAACCCATAGTTTGTTTCCTGTTTTGTTTTGTTTTAAATTACTCGTGCCTCGGAACCAGCATTGAAAGGTTCGTAGTGTTAATTATTCCATTGTATTAGTGTTAATTATTCCAGTGTACTAATTTCAAATTTACTATATGTAATTTAAAAATAGCTTTTTAAATTTCTTGTAATTTTATATGTAAATTTTTATAACTGAATTTAACCCTCTTTTTTAGTCTTTTTAAAATTTGCTTTTAATGAATAGGTTTTATAGAAATTATTTTGTCTTGTTCACATTTATTTATTGATTCTAATTTCATATTGTTATTATCTAGCCTGATGATGAGCGTATTGCTCGAAACGTTGCGCATTAAAGAAGACTTTTCATGGCATTTACATTCCTCCTTGTCATTGGATTTCTCCTAAATATTAAATTGAAGCTTTGTAGAAGCAACCCGCATGACTATATATATATATATATATATATATATATATATATATATATATATATATATATATATATATATATATATATATACACACACACAATTCCAAGGAACAGTTCAAAGTAAAACATGTACAATGTTGCTGTCGCTATTTTAGATCAAATAACGTGTCTATTCCAAAAAGCGAGTTTCTGTTGGTGTTTCTCGTTTAGTAAAAACATCCATTGTTTTCGTCGATAAAGGTGTGAAAATTTATACAAAACGTTACTATGACGTTATCTTGAGTAAAATGTAACCTGAAATTGAAAGTTGTGGTGAGAATTGTTTTTTGAGCAAGACGGCGCTCCACCTCATCGGCCCCGCACACCAATGCATACTCGTAAGAACAACGTTCCGACTTCATCACGCCAGAAGACTGGCCACCAAATTGTCCAGATTAAAATCCAGTTGACGACAAACAAAATATTCAAGATGTCAATCACCTTCGAGAATGCATCTTAACAGCGTGGAATGAATTCGATCAAGACATCATTTCAACAGCAGTTCACCACTGGCGCACAAAACAACAATTGATCATTGATAATAATGGAGAAACGCATTGAACACTTGCTACACTAATGTTTTATTCAGTTTGTTTTTGTTCAATGTAAACTTCTTAAACGTTCAGCCAAGTCTCCAATTACCTTCCTTGTCAACTTTATTTTTTAACAATTATTGTTCAAGTGGAAGTTGCAAAAAGACCACTCATCCCATTTAAATAAACTACCTCTCATTTTAACGCCACTATAAAGCGTTTAATATGATTTCGGTTTCATTTAGTTATCCTTGGAATTGTGATACTGTTGTCCCGGTGGAAAATGGATATAGAATACAGGGTGGTGCAAAAATTTAAACATTTTAATACGTACCAGGAGAATTTGTTACACACGTTATATGGTATAAAATTTCCAAACTATCGAATATTTATACTTCAAAGATAAATAAAACTTTGTTTAAAGTAAAAAAATACGTACACTAATTTCTGAAAATTGTATTACTAACTCGTAAATCAATAGAGGTTGTATTAAAAATTGGAGACACTATTTTGCCCCACCCTGTACAAAGATAGGAGAATAATACATACGGAGAATAATACATAAATGAATGGAAGATTATTTTATTACAAAATTATGAAGATATAATAATAATAATAATAATAATAATAATAATAAGTGAAAAATAGTTAAAAGAAAAAATATAAAAAATAAGAATAAACACGAACACAAATCGGAGAGAATAAGATACGGGATGTACAACGAAAATAAAGAATATAAAACAAAGAATAATATAGAATAAAACAAAGAATACAACAAAAAAGCCATTAACATTAAAAATAAAAAAAAACGACTTAACAAAAAATAAAACGAAGAATATAACGCAAGAATAAAAGCTATAATTAATATAAATAAGAGTACATTAAAAACTAAGTGAAAAAGTTTGCCAAGTTTTAACAAGTCGATAATACATTTAATCCCGGTTTCGCTTAACTTTGTAGTTACAAGAAAAATATTTAACGAAGGCCTTGATCCTATTATACAGAGAGAGAGAGAGAGAGAGAGAGAGAGAGAGAGAGAGAGAGAGAGAGAGAGAGAGAAATTGTGATGATAAGGGTGAGAGTGGATGAGACTGAGAAAATGAAGAAGTATGACAGTAAGAGTAGTGAAAGTGAGAGTCAGAATGATTAACTAAGAGTGAAAATAAAGAGTTAGAACAAAAGTGAGTGACTGTAAAAGTGAGAGTAGGAATGAAAATAAGAGAGAGTTTTGGTTTAGACAACGCAGTCTCGTTTCAGAAATATAAAAGTTAGGCCATGCAGAATTCCCTCTAGAAAACATCCCGTTTTTTGTTGCAATTTTTAATGGATAAAGAACAAAAGTAATTACCACTATAATTTACCGAAAATGTGTGTGTCTGTCTGTCTGTCCGCGGAAAGAACTTTTACGTTTCTGAACCAAACTTCGTATGGTTGTTGTTGTTGTTGTTGTTGTTGGTGGTGGTGGTGGTGGTTAGCCGATCAGCCCACCCTGATCGAGCAAGCCGGCGGCACGCAGGTAACCGATCGCCCTCTCCGGAGTGGACCAGAGGTTCAGCGCACTAGTGATGTTGTGTTGTGTTCGTTGTTGTACTAGAGCGGTAAAGTCTGTCATAATGTGTTAAATTGTTTGTTGTGTGTCCTGGCACAGATGGCAGGTGTCGTCTGTGGAGTTGTTTAGTCTGTGTTTATATGTCTGTAAGTTGGGGTGATGTCTATATCGGAATCGTCCTAAGTTAACTCGATCCGATCTGCTCAAGCTGGTCTCTGACCTGTCAATGGGTGGCGGCTTCGCACCTAGGACCGCATTCGGGCCGAGTCATGTCAGTGCTTTGTGGGTTAGGTGTGTGTGTGTGTGTGTGTGTTTTCTGTACTGTGTGATGCCTGTGGGGCGTGGTATGGAATGGAGTTACCTGGTATTAGCTTAATGGTGCGAGGTGTTGGTGCATGATTGTACATGTAGTGGCAAGGGTGTTGTGAGTTAGTTGTCGCTGCTGCCATGAATTGTGTTCCCCTCATGTCTAAATGTTCCCTAACTTTCAGTATTTTTGTTTCTGTGTGCAGGTGTTCTATTGCTGTTGTTTGAGTACATCCTGTAATAATACGAAGTGCGTTGTTTTGTATTGTCTGTAAGGCGTTTATGTGTGTGTTTGAGATAATGGGTGCCCAGCATGGGCTAGCATAGACCATAACTGAGCGAATATATTGTTTGTATACGAGTGATTTTGTTTCCTGCTGGTGTCCAAAGTTTGTGCCTGTTAGTACCCTAAGCGTGTTAAGTCTTGACGTACATTTGCATATGATGATAAGGTAAGCTTGTTATCTATGGGTGTTGGAATGTCATGCATGTATAAGTTGAACACTGTTCGTGAGAGAACAGAGCCTTGAGGGACCCCGTTCGGAAAAAGCTTGTTTGTGGATGACTTGCCATTAAATGTGACATGTGAGTATCTTCCTGAAAGATAGTTGCTCAGCCACCTTTTGGTGTTATTGTGCATGTTTGTGTTGAGTATTTTGTTTATGAGAGGGAAGCGTGGGATAGCATCAAATGCTTTACTAATGTCTATTGTTGCTAATAGTGTACGTTGAGCTGGTCGTCTGGAGTTAATGCCATCCATGATGTGCTGCGTGAGATTAGTGAGTAATGTCGTGGTTGAGTGGTGAGATTTGAATCCATGTTGAGTAGGCGATAGTGGTATATGTGAGTTGGTGATTTGTAAGATTAGTCTTTCTGTTACTTTGGAAGGTGTGCATAGTAAAGTAATGGGTCTATAGGAAGTTGGTTCCGTTGGAGTTTTGTTTGGTTTCAGTAGTGTAATAATTTTACTTGTTTCCATATGTCGGGAATAATAGTGTTGGTATGAATATGTGTTGATGTTTGTGAGAGCTTGTATTCCCTGTGGGCCCAAGTGTTTAAGGTGTATGTTAGATATGTTGTCTGGTGCAGTAGCCTTCGAATTCGTAATGTTTTTGATGATCTTGGTGGTCTGGTCTGTATTGAAGGGTGTAATGGTCGTGTCGAGTCTGTAGGTTTTCTTGTGTCTGGCTGTTTGTCTGTCTGCGTGTTTCTGGTTGTGTCTCTGTTTAAGTGACTTATCTTTGCGTATTGATTAACTAGAATGTTAGCTTGTGTATATGTTGGGATATTATTTTGGCTGCGACAAATAGCCGCGTGTGAGGTGCTAATGCCGCTGCTAGAGTGGGTAATGCTGTTTATAGTCTTGTATAGCCTGGATGTATCTGTGGAGTGGTTTAGTGTTGTTATGAATTCCCTACATGTTTCTGTTTGGTTTTCTTTAAGTTTGTTGTTTAGTTCTGTGATGAGCTGTTGTATCTGCTGTTTTATGGCTTCTGTGTGTGGTGTTTGTGTGTTATGTTTGAGGTTGTTACGTTGCCTTATGAGGTGGGCTATTTCTCTAGTGTAATTTGGGTTGTATTTCCTAATGTTGCCCTTGGTATGTATTTGTTTGCATTATTGATGATCTGATTAAATGTCTTGAGTGTTGTATTGATGTTATGATGGGTGTGCTGTTTAATGTGGTGAATTGTTCCTCAGTCTGTATTTTGAACTGTTCCTAATCAGCTTTCTTGTAATTTCTGTATGGTGGATGGGGTTAATGAGTAATGAACGAAAAAATATGTGTGACCCCCGCTCCCTCCACCAATTACTGGGCCCGAAGGCCCCAGCACCGCGATAAAAATACAGAAAAGAACGCAGCCATGAAAATCTTGACTTTCACATGTGTCAAGATTTGTGAAGCTTAAGATTTTCATGACTATATTTTTTATTGACCAAATAACTAAACCCCAATTACTGTCGGTTCAATTATTTGGGCAATAAAACTATAGAAAAGAACGCAATCATGAAAATCGTAAGCTTCACGTTGACGCCCGTAATAATATAAAAAAAAATTGTTGCTACACTCCTTCATCATAGTCAAGGATAATGGAACGTAAAAAGGCCCCAGCACAGTGGCACCATTTGGTGTGTGTGTGGGGGGGGGGTAAGGGGGCAGTTTCCTCTGCAAAGACTGTTTGCTCCCTCCAAGGCTACATGTGCCCCTTCCAAGAACTCTCTTGGTGATGCACTTGAATTCACACTAGGATTTTATCACCTACGCAGCCATTTGCGCTTAGTTCTTGATTCCTAAAAAATGACCAGGTTCAACCTGGTTGTACAGAGTTTTGGGGCTCAAATTAATTTTATACAACACTTCATTGTTTTTCGCTCAAATCTTGCAGTAATTCAAATTTAGTGCCAATCGCCCGCCCGCCAGGATGGCACGTTGGCAACGCATGCGCAGCGCGCCATGCTTGTTTTTGTTTTGGTGTCAGTACTGTGACGCTGATTGGTATCGCCGTGGTGCTTTTTATGCTATTTTTTTTAGCAAATTGTAATTAAATTTGAGAAATGGCGCCTCCAATTACTACAGTGAAAATATAGACTCATTCATATTGGATTTCAGAGTGCGTTCTGCTAAGACATACTTGATCCAAAAAAAAGTCAACGATGTACGTGATGTATATGAAGAATTGAGTGCGTTGCCTGCAGCTTTCTCTGAAATGTGCAAATTACTACAGATAGTGTTCACACTTCCTGTTCCGACGGCAGGAAATGAGAGATTCTTCTCTATACTGAAACGCGCCAAAACTTATATGAAGATAACAACAGGAGATGAGCGATTGAGCAATCTGCTATTGATAGCATCGGAACCAGAGCTCATTAAGAGTTTTAACGTAGACGAGCTCATTGATGATTTTGCTCATATGAAGCATAAGCGTTTTTCTCTATCGTAAATAATAATTTCAGGATAACCGGTGTAGTTGATAATTATAACACTATTTTGTTTGTATATAATACATACTTTGTGTTATATTTTTATTTCTGGATCATTTATTGTCACTTAACTTAGTAAAATTCATCCTTACTCAGAAAGTCACTAAGGCAGGATATCATATGCCAATAGAAAATTTTGCCAAAATATTTTTGACAATAAGAATACAATTCACTCACTGTGTTTTTGTCAGATTACATATTTTCTGCAATAACTTCAGTATAGGATGGTTCTTTTAAATTTCATTGTAAGCATGTATACATTATAAACCCTGATATTTGAAAATGCGAAAAGTGTGTCTTACTTCTCTGTGTAAAACTGTAATAAATTTTGTACCTAAACTTACTTTTGGTGTTTGCCCCCCGCCCCCAAGAAAATGTTGAAATGGCGCCCCTGCCCCAGCACCGCTTAGCTAGTTATATTAATACTAATGTTAATACAAATACTACTAATTAAGCACTCGCTTCTAACAACTATTACACCCCCGCATTTTATATTTATCAACGACACATTAGCCCTTCTCAATGATCCATCACACCTGTCCAAGGGGTGGGGGTTTCGGGGGTCGAAACCTCCCCTTGCTCAAGGCTGGTACACTCGACACCTTTCCTTATTTCTTATCCAATACTAGACTTTCATCTTTCATCAATTTTCACCATGTTTTGTTTTGGCATTGGGGCTAGCAGTGATTAATTACGAACTAAGGTGAAACTTGAATTACCTCTCATGTATGGAATTTTTTCCACTTGACCGTTCTGGCTGGGTTCTCTACACTTGATGGAAGATTTACACAAAATATTGATTTTTCAGTTCAGTATGTGATATCCACTTTTTTATAACCCTATTTTTTTATCTAGTGTAGCACGGGCTGTTTTACGTTCATTACACTCGTTTTGTTTGATTGTAATATATCGGTATTGTATGCTACATTTTATGTATATATACTGATTTATACAAATGAGTTTCAGTATGAACCTTAACCCACACACTCTAATATAATAGTAAAAGCCTTTCATCCTATATACTATTGAGCTAAAATGTGTCTGTGTGTCTGTCCGCTTTCTTCGGAACCGTGCACAGACTAAACGGCACATCGGAAAATTCTGCAACCACCACCACCAACTGATAGCCCATGAGCTACCGATGTGCTCTGTCAAGTTTCCCGGTCCTAGGTCACTCCGTGGCGGAGCACGAGCTATTTAATGTCTATTACAAGTGAATGTAAGTACTTTGAAAACGAAAATGAGAGCAAAAATACATAATAAACAGTTTAGTAGTCCCGATAATAGTTTGGTAGTCCCGATAATACGCAAGTACCAATATGCATATACAATTTAGGGCGGCTCGTTTTTACACTTTTTTCGATATTTGATTGGGGGTAGTGCGGAAAAGTTGCGATTTGGAGAGAAAATAAAGTGTGTACAATTTTTTGATCTACGTCAATACCTTCCGGTGGCGGCGAGTCCTTAAAAATCGAAAAATAGGCCTAAAAACACACAATTTTATATAATTTTATATGTAATTTTTATATAATGTTCATTGTTCAATGACTGCTATTAATTTATTCAAGCCTATAATAGTGTTCTCAGGGTTGTTTGCACAGAAATATACCGGAATTACCATTTGTATAACATCTTGTTAAACTTGCTTTAAATCAATATTTTGGATATTTTAACGGCTTAGACGCCACCGGAAGTTATTAACAGATTGTGCTGAAATTTTTATTGTTTATTTTGTAAGTCTTTAAAACCATTTTCCAATCTACCCCGTTAGGCCTATTTTTCGATTTTTAACGGACTCGCCGCCACCGGAAGGTATTGACGTAGATCAAAAAAAATTTACACACTTTATTTTCTCTCCAAATCGCAACTTTTCAGCACTACCCCAATCAAATATCGAAAAAAGTGTAAAAACGAGCCGCCCTAATATACATATATACAATATACATATACAGTTAGCTGTGACATATACTGCTGCATATACTGTGACATATACTGCTACCTGCCCGGAGGGCGATAGCGGGCGATAGCGAGCTACCGCTTGTGGTTTTTCTATAATCATAACTGTGTTAAAGTGTAACTAATGTGTGTGTAAATAATTTTTTTTCGGGATTGTTGACACATCCTCGACCCCCCCCCCCAGCCCCCGCGCTTCGAAAAATCCTAAACACGCTCCTGAACAGGTATACAAATGCACTGAATACTTAAAAACTAAGCGTCCTTAATTTTGCCTTTGAAGAACCTGATTGAAACGAATCTCACTTTTCAAACATCAAACTAATAATTTCAGAAGGCTTTATATAAACACGAATATACACAAAATTAACAAGCAAACATTCATACTTCAATCATAAAACTTTGATTAACCGAGCATACAGATGCTCATTCAGATAAGAATGCTTTCATCAGACTGTTTTCCCCTAAATCTATAATAATAAAATGGCGCGCGCGCGCGCGCGCGCGCGTGTGGTGGTGTGTGTGTGTGTGTGTGTGTGTGTGGTGTGTGTGTGTGTTCCAGCCATAGGTCCAAAATGGAAGCAGTTACAAACATGAAACTTCACACACATAGGTTAAGTCGTGATATTTTCGTAGCTTTAACAAAAATATCACGACTTAACCTAACCAATCGTAAAAGGCGTACAATTAACCTAACTGAGCATTCAATTAACCTACCCGGGCATTCAATTAACCAATTACTGGGCTCGAAGGCACCAGCACCGCGATAAAACTACATAAAGGAACGCAGCCATGAAAATCTTGAGCTTCACATTGTGTCAAGATTTGTGAATCTTAAGATTTTCATGACTACTTTTTACCCCCAATTACTGTCGGTTCAATTATTTGGTCAATAAAACTATAAAAAAGAACGCAGTCATAAAAATTTGTTGCTACAGTTTTCAAAGACCTCAGCACCGAGGTCTAGTGGGTATCGCCGAAGAAGCCCAGAGGATGGTGGATTTACAACAACTGTCAAGACTCGTGGTTCTGAAATTCAAGTTGACAACAGGTGGATTGTTCTATAATGCCCGCTCCTCTCTCGACTGTTCAATGCTCACATCAATGTTGAAATGTGTAATTCTATCAAGTCCATAAAATATGTCCGCAAGTATGTCAACAAGGGAACTGATATGGCTGTGTTTAGCCTTCAGAACGATGTATCCAAGAATGATGAGGTTCAACAATATGAATTAGGCCGATATATCAGCAGTAATGAGGCCATCTGGAGAATTCTGAGATTTCCAATTCATGAAAGACATCCTACAGTGGTTCATCTCAGTGTACATCTTGAGAATGGCCGAAGAGTTTACTTCACTGAAGAAAATGCACTTCATTATGCCCAAGCTACACAAGACACGACTCTCACAGGATTTTTTAACCTTTGCAGGGAAGATGAATATGCTAAGACTGCTCTATAGGGTGTATCATGCTCATTGAAGCGCGAATTTCAAGATTGGCAGTAAGTATTCCTATGTAAAATTAAATTTTAGGAGGGGTTTGTTTTCTTGAACTTTTGCTAAAAATCACGTTTAAGTGTTCAAATTTCCACTTTTTCGTTTTCTGGTTATGTACAGAACAGCTGTGTAGGACGTACACTGTCGTGCAAATGTAACAGACCGGTTTCTTACCAAACAAAACCATTGTAACAGCTGTTATAGGCTACTAGAGTTTCTCACTGTGATAATTTTCTATGTTTCAGATACAAAGCTTGGTGAAGATTGTGTAGCCACCATGGCTAAGCAAGGATGAAAGACCAGAAAAAGTTCTGGTTCAAAGCTGAGTGATCTGGTGGGTCCAGGCAAGCAGTTATTTCCCACAGAAGTTCCAACCTGGAGAGCTGTGTTTCAGAGAGGAATCCTCCTCCAGGAAGAGAAGCTGCTTCTGGATGATATGAAGAGCTCAGTACCCTCTGTAAGATTTGGCTAAGGACTTGGCATCACTAGTATTGGCACAGTGGCGCAAAAGCAATGCCAAGCTCACTCCTCCTGTGATCATTCAAGAGAGATCCATTGCCAGGAAGATTCTTGTCAGGTGGAATGAAATGATTGACGTAGTGAATGGCAGAGTGAAGGCTGCAATGAGAGAGAAGAGAATATCTGAACTTGATACATTGTTTGACATAACAACCTGCAGACATGATATCACTCTCTGTGGAACTGAAGCATCTGGCTGCTCTGGCTGTGCTGCTAGAGTTCATGTCAACTGTGACTGTCCTCTGCCTGAGAAGATTCCAAAGCTAGAGTGGCTCCATTACCAGAGGATCAAAACCTCAGAAGTTTCTGGCTTCCGGATGGCATCTGTTGATGTGAGGGAAACAGTGAAGCAGGTGAAGGCTGCTAAGAGGAAGGAGGAAGAACAGAAGGCAGCTGAGAAGAGAAACAGAAAAGAGGAAGAAGAAAAGGAGCTACTGCTTAGAGCTGATGATAGTGATGATGATGAAAATGAGGTGACTTCCTTGCAAGAGTCTCCAGGCAGAGCAGCTCCTACTACTGACACAGATTTTTCCAGTACTGCACCAGGCACAAGCTCAGTGTCAACACTGGCAAAGTCTCCACCTCTGCCAGTAGGAACTACATGGATATCTCAAGCACTGCTGCGGTTGCAGTCAGGTTCAAGGTGGCAAACACTCCTGCAGCAGCCATTGCAACTGGTTTCTTGCGAGATCTCATCAAAGCTAGCCATCTATCTGCTGATAAGGCATATCTAGCTGTTGACAGGATGAAGCTGTGGAGGGGCAAGGAGTTTGTAATAGTTGCCTCGGTGGAGGCCCTGGAGAAAAGGACAGAGGGAGAGGAGATCAAGGGAATTTTCTTTGATGGAAAACAAGATAAAAAGACAAAGATCATGAGGTATAATGAAGAAACTGGCCGCTTCCATCCTGATATTACAACTGAAGAGCACTATAGTGTTACCTGGGAACCTGAGGGGAAGTATCTCTTCCATTGTACACCAGAATAACCTGAAGGAAATGAGAAACCTGCACTGAAGATAGCTCAGGCTCTTTTTGAGTGGATTAGTGCTCATGGTGCTAAAGATACTATTGTTGTCCTTGGTGGTGACTCCACCAACACAAACACAGGACCTGATGGAGGAGCCATCACTCAGTTGGAGAGACTGCTAGGTCACAAGTGTCACTGGCTGATATGCCAGTTGCATATTAATGAACTCAGCCTCAGGCACATGATCATCAAGCTTGATAGTCCCTACACGCACAAGTCTGGGTTCAGTGGTCCAATAGGAAAACTTTTGGAGAAGATCAATTACATACCTGTCAACTTTAGCTTCAAGGCCCTGCCAGGAGAAGAAGATATAATTGAACTGCCAGAAGACATTGTACAGAACCTTAGCACTGACCAGAAGAACTGCTACCTACTGATCAAAGCTCTTAAGACAGGAGATTTGAGCAAGGAAGTTGCTGGTCTGAAGTGTGGCCCACTGAATCAGTCACGCTGAGTGACTACAGGTGAGGCTCTGTTGATGCTGTGGATGAGGCAGCATGGTCTGAAGGGGGAGGTGTTGAAGAAGCTGGAAGTGCTGCTGAAGTTCTGCCTGGACTTCTACTTCAAGATGTATTTTGGGATCTAGGTGAAGCACCACATGAGGTATGGACCTCACCATATTGTGACCGCTCTGGGACTGCTGAGAAGCCAGACCTCTGAAGTCAGGAACATAATCACTCATGTGATAGTTCGTGGAGCATATCATGCTCAAGTGAGAACCTCATTGCCCCTCTCCTGTGCAGTGAGAATGAGGAGATGGCATGGGGGGTTGAGATGAAGAAGAAGATCAGAGGTAAGTCTGAGTATGGAGACATGAGTCTGAGAACTCATAGAAACCCTAAACTGAATTTTTATGCCACTTCTTCAATTACTCTGATTAATTGTGATAAGGAGAAACTGTATGAGCCACTCTTCACTTGTAAGATGTCAAGAGGAGAAGTTGAGGAGCTTCTCAGGTCTCCACTTGAAGTTGAGAACTTCTCAGTTCACACTCAAAGCAGCGTTATGCGTTGAAGTTAGAGCGTATAGTATTAGCTTTAATTGTGTTGTTGTTTATAGACCTCCTGTTCAACCCATCGATACCGATACTAGATTTTACTCACTTCTTGGTAACTTTATTAATAATTGGGATAGTATAATTGTCGGAGACTTTAACTGCCCTAATGTTAATTACGAGACTTTTACTCGTAATGATGAGGGTTTCAGACTGATTGAGTTCATGGAAGACAATTTCTTAGGACAGATGGTTATCGAACCAACGCGCGGTGACAATATCTTAGACGTGGTTATGACGAACGACGATAATATAGTCGAAGGTTTAGAAGTAGGCGAGAGTTTGGGATGTAGCGATCACCAAATTATTAGGTTTAAGCTATTGATAGAAAACAGTAAGGATAGTAACGTAATAGAAGTCCCCGATTTTTGTAGGGCTAATTTTGATAGTTTTGCGGACAGGGTGAGGGTAGTGCACTGGGAAAATTTATTTATGGGTAATGACGCAAATTTTCATTGGGAGGCGTTTAAAGAAAGTTTTATGAATATCGAAAGGGATTTTATTCCTCGTCGGCCCAAGCGCGCTAGAAATCATGGTAGGCCCAAGTAGTAGACTAGGGAAATAGGCGAGTTCATAAACGAGCGTAACAGAGCGTATATACTTAATAAGCGCAAGGGGACAGGAGCTAACTTTAATAGATATATCGAGCTTAGACGTCAGGTTAAAAGATCTGTTAGAAATGCTAAGCGTAATTTTGAGACACTTAGAGCTGCGGATAGTAAACATAATCCCAAAAAGTTTTTTGACTACGTCAATAATCGTAAGCCGATAAAAGATAACAGGCCCTCTAGTGGACGCTAACGGCGATTTGGCTTCCAACGCTCAGGCGATGGCGGGTATTTTTAACAACTTTTTTGTGACTGTTTTTACCATAGAAGACGTAAATAATGTCCCCGACGTTGACGATATCGTTCCATTTAGTAGCGAGACTATTTCGAATGATATAACCGTTTACGAGGGTGAGATTGCGCATTATATCGATAAGCTAAAAGTTAGCAAGGCTCCAGGCCCTGACGCGCTTTATCCTAGATATTTGAAAGATCTGAAAGACGTTATAGTAGGCCCCTTAACAAAAAAATTTATTAAGTCACTGGAAGCGGGGTTTATTCCTGAAGACTTCAAATTAGCTAACGTTACGCTCATTTTTAAAAAAGGCGAACGCACAGTAGCTAGCAATTATAGGCCTATCAGCTTAACCTCAATTGTCGGTAAACTTTTGGAATCCGTAGTTAGGTACCGTATCGTCGATCACTTGGAAAGTCGCGATTTGATTAATAGTAGTCAGCATGGGTTTCGACGCCATAGATCTTGTTTAACTAATTTGTTAGTTTTATAACGAAACAGTGCGCGAATACGATAGGCATAGAGCGGATGATGTTATTTATTTAAACTTTAAGAAAGCGTTTGATACAGTTCCGCATAGGAGATTAATTGCGAAAGTTAAAGCGCACGGTATACGCGGTCAGGTAGCTAATTGGTTAGAGCAATGGCTTCGTGCTAGAAAACAGAGGGTCGTTGTTAATGGTAGTGAATTGGGTGGTTGGATGTAGGTAGCGGTGTCCCTCAGGGTTCAGTGTTAGGTCCATTTATATTCGTAATCTACATTAGCGACATAGATGTAGGGTTGACCAGTAACGTGTCAAAATTCGCGGACGATACTAAAATAGGCGGGAAAGTTGTTAACGTGACGATAGAAATAGGCTCTAAGACGATGTAAATAGGATTATGGAGTGGACGGATAAGTGGCAGATGCAATTTAACGTAGACAAATGTAAAGTCTTGCGTATAGGTTCTCGTAACAATAATTACACGTACACGATGGATGATAGACAGTTAGCGAGCGTTGACGAGGAAGTAGATTTAGGCGTACGCGTATCTTAGGATTTAAAAGTTAGGAACCAGTGCCTGGAGTCTTGCGCAAAAGCTAATAGAATGTTAGGCTTCATAGCGCGTAATTTCGAATTTAAATCGAAGAATATTATATTGCCCCTTTACAAGTCCCTAGTCAGGCCTCATTTAGAATATGCCGTTCAGTTTTGGTGCCCGTATTTGCGTGAGGATATTGATAGGTTGGAAAGAGTTCAACGTCGCTCCACGAAACTAATTCCGTCATTGCGCAACAAGTCTTACGAAGATGGGGTTAAAGAGTTAGACTTGCATTCACTCGAAACTAGGAGATTAAGGGGGGAGCTTATTGACGTTTTCAAAATCGTTAATAAAATCGATAACGTAAATTTTGACAAACTCTTTACTTTCGATAATAGCAATACTTGTAATAACGGATTTAAGTTGCGTGGCAGACGTTTCATTACTAACATCGCTAAAAACTTTTTTACGTTTAAAGTAATTGATAAATGGAATAATCTTCCCGCACCCGTCGTGAGCTCTACCAGCGTTAATATGTTAAAAAACCGTTTAGATAGGCATTTTAAAAATATTAACGTTGTTTAAAATAGTAAAACAATTAGCAACAGGAGCTCGGGGGGGGGGTCGAGGATGAGTCTGTTGACGATTAATGCCAGCTTGTGACATGCCAGCGTGTGATGCCAACAATAAAATTATTAAAAAGAAAATTAGACTAACACGAACGTAGATGTAGCCATGGCCGTAACTACCTATGAGGTCACCGAGGTCCGGACCTCGGTAATTATTTCCTTAAAAAAAAAAAGAGACTGAACCGTTCTCCGTGTATGAAACGCATATTACCGCTTTTCTTTTGAAAAGAGGGAGTGTCGAGCGTGTATTAAACATTAGAGGGCTTTTATTATAGACAAGGGTTTTGTGTTTAGTGTATAGCTTGGGTTGTGTTTGTAGATGTCATTTTGGTCTGAATTTTGCTCGTCCCGCCGCGCTCGAAAAAAATCTGGACCTCACTAATTTCTAAACCCTAGTTACGGCCCTGGATGTAGCTCGTAGCGTAAACTAACCCACTTTTTGTTATACTGTTCCTACTTTTTTTCCTCCTCTCTTTACTTGCATGTCTGTAGTTTGCATGGTATGACAGTGTTTGAGTTAAGACTGTGTTTGCATGGTTTGTAAGCGTTCTTATTTTACTTCTTTTCATCTTTCACCCCTTTTCTATTCTCTTCGACTATTTTTCGGACTTGTCGGCAGTGGCCGGCAGACGATGATGGTGAGTCTTTCTTTCTCTTTTTCTGAATGAATGTTAACCCACGAATGATAGGTTTTGCTACTTACTTAACCCCTTATTCTCCTCTTTTAACACCCTACTCTTTCATTTCTCTCGGGCTAATCTTAGAGTGGATCTTAGGGGCTTTGTTAGCCTTAGCTTTTGTAGATCTGTAGATATCTAATCCTCGGGAACCTTGGAACAACTACAAGGAGAACCTTGTTGAGGACATTTTGAGCCGGGCAAAAATGCAAAACCAAAACCTAAATGTAGATTTTTGTGATGACATTTTCAATCAAGCTCTTATAATTATTGAGGACAAATTGAGAGATTTAGGTGGCTCTGATCTCAAATGTTTCGGTCTCCGAAAGCCACAGCGAGTTAATAAATATCAATGAGTTATCAACTGATATCCTCAGAGAAACAAATTACAACACTGACCAACTTGCTGAATACATACAAGAAAATGAACAACGTCTGGTTCCAGACCAGATACAAGCCTTGGACAGAGTCACTGAAGATGTTTTCAGTGGAAGTGACAGCACCTTTTTTCTGGATGCTCCAGGTGGAACAGGAAAAACTTTTCTCATCAATCTCCTTTTAGCTAAAATTAGACACAGAAACATGATTGCCTTAGCAGTGGCATCATCGGGTATTGCTGCTACACTTCTAACAGGAGGAAGGACTGCCCACTCAGTATTCAAGTTGCCTTTGAATTTGGCACGTGCAGAGGCACCAACCTGCAACATCGGAAGAGGAAGTGGCAGAGCAAGTGTTCTGCAGGAGTGTAAGCTCATTGTCTGGGATGAATACACCATGTCTCATAAAGCTGCGCTTGAAGCTGGGGACCGGACCTTAAAATATCGACGTACTGACAAACTAATGGGAGGTGTCACTATGGTCTTGGCTGGTGACTTTCGCCAAACACTCCCAGTTATTCCACGTGGAACCAAAGCAGATGAAGTATCAAGGCTTCATATATCTGGAACAACATTCACCGACTCACCCTAGCAACCAACATGCGAGTGCATTTGACAAGTGATGCTTCTTGCTGGGAAATGGCAAAATGGTTTCTGAGAACATGCTTTCAATGGTATCAGTCGAAAACATTGGTCAAGCAGTCACAACACTTCAAGAACTCAAAGATTCAGTTTTCCCAAATGTTATTTCTCATTTTCGAAATCACAAATGGCTTTCTGAAAGAGCCATCCTTGCACCAAAGAATGATGTAGTTGATGCCATAAACAGAGGGCTACTCCTACAATTACCTGGTGAGATGCACCAATATAAGTCAGTTGACACTGTTCCAGACACCAACGATGCTGTCAATTATCCAACAGATAATGACTGGACATGCAGCAGGAAAGGATGTCTTCATTCCACGAATTCCAATCATTCCATCGGACTTGCCATTTCAATTCAAGCGCCTCCAGTTCCCAATTCGACTAAGTTTTGCCATGAGCATCACCAAAGCTCAGGGCTAGTCGCTTAAGGTAGTTGGCCTCAACCTACAGAAACCATGTTTTTCTCATGGCCAGCTTTATGTTGGGTGCTCAAGAGTTGGTGACAGCAAAAATCTTTTCATTTTGGGTGATGATGGGAAAACAGTCAACATAGTCTATCCCGAAGCACTGCAGCAATTATTGTTCTCGATTCTCATTTCACGCAACTTTCATTAACATCTAAATGATCACTACTTGGTGCTAATTTACTAAATATCAATTATTATCTATGCACTTTATTTATACTTTTGAACCATTTGTTGAAAAATAAAGATAACCTTCAAGGCTGCTTTCCTTAACCTATCTTTACTTTATAGTTTGTTTTCAATTTATAGTTACCATTTTTTTAGACAATTTAATTCTGATCAAAACACAGAGTCAAGGTAATTCATATACTACTGAACCCGAGCGAAACCAGGTAATTCTGCTCAGTACAAAATAAGACATAAATGTTAATATCTGTAAACGTATATGGATGTGACGTTAATATTCTGTAAATCTATTTGGATATGACGTTAATATTCTGTAATATTCTGTAAACCTATATGGATGTGACATTTCGCCTGAACTATTTAATACTGTTTAACCTCAACTTATGTAATGAATATATTCTTTGAGAATAAAGATTGTGTTGGTGTTTGTTTTAACTGTTTTAGTGATAATGGGGCGTTTTTGCCGGCATTCGTCCTTGGCCCCTCCTTCCTGCCTAAAAAAAAGTTATTTGTCGCCGAAATTGACAGAGTTAGACAAAACTCAATCAGTATCAAATTCCCACATTATATAACTGATAAAGAACAAAGCTATCGCTAGATTAGCGAAGATAAACGACATTTGGTCTAGGTATAGTAATTGGAATGGGTGACCGTCCATCGCGTCCAGATTATTTAGCGACCTTTAGGGGGTTCGGATCCCACTTAAAGCTGTAGGTCCCCTCTGTTATATGACTTTAGATACTGCGAAGGGGATTAAAGAACCCCAACCAAATAAAATATAACTGACAAATATATGAACATTACATTCAATAAACTTTTCGAAAGACAACCGCTAAAATAACAAAAATAATTACAATCTACATACAACCACAAATTCCGGTAACATAAAAATAACCAAAAGTTCATTCAGAAATAATCAATGGTCACACCCGCAAAAAAAAAAAAAGAAAAAATAAAAATATTTTTGTCCTACCGATCTAAGAAATATGAAAGCATGTTCTTAACATGGGTTTAACAACCCACAACCATACCTTACAACATGTGTACCAATATAATTGTAAAGATGAACGTTGTAACGTCTCCTATATTGGTTACATTTAAAAAACGGCAAATATTTCTGTAATAGACAAATTCAAAATCTTTTAGGCATCAGGAGAAAAATCTAGCTAAGGCGATACTCATAAATAATAATAATAATAATAATAATAATAATAATAATAATAATAATAACTAGATCGCACTCGAGCGAGATGCCAATCGACTCCGACTGCGTGTGACTTTAATGATCTTGTGACCTACGTACTCACCCACATATCCCCATAACCATATACAAACAGAGAAACCACCCTGAAAGCCCTATCGCCGCCACTTTCAAGTCGATAATAATAATAATAATAATAATAATAATAATAATAATAATAATATTACTATTATTATTACCGAATTCTTAAGAACAACTAAATTTTTGCACAATTGAAATAAATTAATGTTCAACAAATAATTATTGAATAAAAGAGGAATAAAGAAGACTAAAATGCTAAATATAAATTACTTTATATAAATTTACATCCTTTTCTATTAGTTATAGGCCTATATAGCTTTAGAGAAGAGGGTTGTAATAAATTATGTTTATCCAAATTGAAAATGATGCAGAAAATTGAAGTTTGCCAACTCGGACTGAAGACGTCTCAATAAACTTTATATCTAATGAAAACTTTTGTACCAGAAAATAGAACGAGGTAAGGAGAGGATTGATGAGTTAATGAAAATAAAGTAATATCCAACGTCCCATATACCCAGGGAGTCGGGGTTTTAAGGGCCCGAGTCGGGGTTACCTTAGCCAGAGTCAATTAAGAGAGGGTGGGCCGACCCGCCACCTCGCCGCGGCGTAAGATAAAGAAAGATACCCAACTCTGGGCAGCGCTAGGGTTCAAACCCGCGTCTCAGAGGAGTTTCAACATTGCCGAGTGATGGCGCCCTAACTGATCGAGCCACGGGACGCTCCGAGATGATGATATAATCTTTAACTTTACCCTATCCTAATCTAACCCTACATCTCCCCATCAAAGCATGAAATGTTTAGTAAATGTCATAAATGTTTACAAAACATCAAAAAAAAATTATGATGTTTAGTGAATGTCCCATGTCTTGCTGGGTCGACTTCAGGCAAGCATAAATATTGAGATTCAACAACTTTATACACAAAACACATTTTATAGAACTAATTTTTAAAAGTCATATTGAACATCGCAATCTCATCGAAATCGTTCATTTCGATATGGTGTACGAATTAATTAAAGCAGTTCGGTAATTACGATATACACAATACAAATTAACAAACTACACTCTTAAGAATGTCCGCTATGTCTACTTTAGAACGGAGAGTAAACTTAAAGGATTAAATTAATGTACTCTTAAATAAATGAAGTATTTTGAGAGTCCATGCATTCAGCGAGAGTAGGTGAAAGTAGATGAAGCCATTTTCTGATTGATAAGTGGGGTCTTCTGGAACTAAATGAAAAAATATTAAACACATTTTTCGGGAAAAGGCTCGCCTTGGAAAGTAAATTAACTATATAAACAAAACACCAAAAAATTACTAATCAGTATATAAAGATGGGTCTTTTTTAAAATAATTTGTTACTGTCACCAAAATTAATAATATATCCAAAGAAAAATAAAATTTACCAATTAGTAATTTTTCATGCGTTTTAGAACTTTATATTTCCAGAAAAACTTTCCGGAACTGCTTTTCCAGGAATTTTAAAGACTTTAACTTTACGCTTAATGTACCATCGGTTCCAATATTATTGATATACTTGGTCGTAAAGTAGCTACGTGTCTGAGTCTATCCAGCCTATTGCCAGCATTCGTAGCTCAGTGGGTAATGCCGTTTCCCTATAACCGAAGTTAAGACACTAAGGTCGGGGGTTCAAACCCCGATGATGCTGGTAATAATAATAATAATAATAATAATACACGGTTAGAGCAATGGGTCGCATTAGTTAGCCTGAGCTCTGTGCTAGTTTCTGGCCCTCCCAATGATTATTATTAATCCCAATTATTGGAGCCAACGGCGTAGCCACGGAGGGGGGGTTTCAGGGGTTAAAAGCATTTAATATAATAAAGTTTATGCAAAAAAAAATATATATATATATATATACAGGGTGTCCCATAAGTCCGGCATCATAGGATAAATTCATATTTTTCTATTTCTACAAACCATAATTCATATTTTTCTCTTTCTACAGGCCATAATGTCTGTGAGCAAGGAAGAAAACGAATCCAGATAATTCTACTCGTAGGAAATCGGAGTCAAAGAGACTTTGCAACAAGTCTGCTAACACAACTCTGTGTTATTGGTTCGCGGTCTTGATGCAGTCTGTTAAATTCAGCAGCGGCCTCTCTTTGACTTCGATTTCCTGAGTAGAATTATCTGGATTCGTTCTTCCTTGCTCACAGACATTATGGCCTGTAGAAAGAGAAAAATATGAATTATGGTTTGTAGAAATAGAAAAATATGAATTTCTCCTATGATGCCGGACTTATGGGACACCCTGTGTATATATATATATATATATATATATATATATATAGATATATATATATATATATATATTAATATATATATATATATATATATAGGCCTGTTGACAGCAGAATAAATTTAACAAGCTTATTTAAATAAATGATTGATGACTAAGGCTCGAAGTCATCATTTGATCTTTCAACCAGAATAATAAATATCATTAAATGAGATTAATTAATAAGCTTGGTCTAATTCCTTTGATTAAACAAAACAAGAAAATAAATGAAGGTTTACGGTTATCATTAATTTTAACTGCGTTACATTACGTTATTAATTATATTCCCATAAACTTTATTAAAAGAATATAAACCAAACAATAACATATGAGCCCTGAAGGGATTTTTGGAGATGTTTTTCAGGAAAAAACGTAGCGTCTTACGAGGCGTAAAATAAGGTAGTAACGTTATTATTATTATTATTCATAGGATAAATAAGGTTTGAATTTATTAAAAATAGTGTAGATAATTAATTAAATAAAGTGGAGAGCAGTTTATTAGTCGAGTTACGTGAAATGCAATTGCGGGTTAAATGATTAAGGAAAATGGGTTTGCGCGACTTTTTTTTTTTTACTGTTTACAGTTAAAATAGGAGTCGCGAGGATACTCTACGAAGGGCGTTAAAAATGGTCTTTATACGTTGGTGGTTCGCTTGCGACTGCAGTGGTGATTTTCAAAGTGGTGAGGTTCCGAAGGAATGCTTGTCTCAGAGTCGAAAATGAAGGAAAGCTTTTGGGAGGTGTCCTTGACTCTGGTCTAATAATGGAGCGCCTTGTTTGAGCTGGTGTCTACCCGTAAGAATCGCCGCGGGAATGTTGAAGAAGGCAAAAAGAAGATCCTCGGAAGTGCCCGAAGATGTCGCTGTAGTTACAAATATAATATATTTCTTCGCCAATAAAGGTACGGTCACCCTATCTTTATTGGGGAGCCCAACCCATCTCTTGGTCAAATCCTGGCTACGCTAATGATTGGAGCCAATGGTACTTTTTCCCTACCGAGTGTATGTGCTAAATACTTTAGATTTACGGAACACTTTAATCCCTTTTCACCAAGTGTACTCTTCAAGTACTTCATACTTAGTAAATTTAGCCCTAACTTTACTCCTCCTGATAAAAGTAAACACAACGGACAGATTTTAGGAGTTTATAAGAGTTAAAAAATTAATAGGGAAACAAATTATATATATATATATATATATATATATATATATATATATATATATATACACACAAGTCAAATAATAGACTTTTACACCAAACGTTAAAGGAGAAATGACCTTAAAAAGTTGGTTAATGAGATCGTATTTTTTTTTCTTTTGTATATCGGAAATGAAGAAGCATTTCTTTTCGTAAATTTGAGGTAATTTCATAGATAAAATAAGAGGTTAAAACTACAAAGGTTTTTAGATAACGCCTCTTTTGATGTATTTAATACAGATATGAATATGGTAAGACCGAGACGTCATGAACTGATAAACAAATGACACGTAACGGCTGATAAATTAAGTCCTTAATAGTTTTGAGATTAATGCTCATAGATTATACGCATATATTAAATTCGAATGATAAGTGACATATATATATATGAGAAGATGTACGTCTTAGGTAATATTTAAATCCCCTTTTATAATATTTGTGGGTGGGGAGAATTGTGTGTGTGTGTGTGTGTGAGATTTTAGTTTGTCTTAGTGTTTCACTGAAGCTGATCCCTGTGACGGGTGGAAACGTCTGTAATAGTGTTCGGAACTCTTGCTCTGGTCTTCATATTTCTTATAAGGATTCGATTCCGGGAACGATTCTATCGCCAATATATATATCAGAGATGGGAAACTGAATCGAACTGGAATCGATAAACTGATAAACCGATATTTTTTATGAACTGAAATCGAAAAAAACTCGAACTGAAAAAAATTCTGACAACTAAAATCGAAATTCGAACCGAAATTGAAAAACAATCAAAAAAGAAATCTGAATTTAAATAGATTAAAAATAACAGTTTTGCGTTTCAGTTTTGAGGAGCATTGGATCGCCAAAAAAGTATAACTAACGTGAATTATTTTCCTTTTTTTGCGACTTAACATTTGTATGGATTTAAAATATCAATTTATCCTTTAATTCGATGTAGAAAATAACGCAGCTGAAAGTACTATTGACAATGGTTTTAAAATGAAAAAAAAAGAATTAGGAGGAAAATTTTATCCCCATCAAATACTTTTCAATAATGACTGCACTCCTTTCGTGACCTAAATCACGGAGGAGCTGTACAAATGTCTTTAGTTGTGGATGTTGTTCCAATGACGCAAGTTAGTGTGGAACGGCTTTTTTCTCTTTTCAGATTGATTTTAAGTTCTCAAAGAAACAATTTGTTGCCAGAAACATTGCAGTATTTTTAATTGTTCGCCCTAATTTTAACACGCGAGTTTAGGAGGTATTTGTATTTTGTATATAATAAACAGAGGTGCATTTGATTGTTTTATTTCCCTTTCTAATACTATTATTTATATATTTTTACGTGTCGTGAGCTTTAAAATTTAAAAAGTTTACGAATTAATAAAACATTTCGAATTGAAAGTTTTTTTGTAAATAAAACTTATGTGAAAGAATGAAGCGAATAAGTAAAAAAAAATAAAAGATGAGTTTTCGTGCTGATTCAGTTGGGTATAGAATGCTTACGTGTTTAATCATACAAAAGTAAGATAGTTACTAAAGCAAATTCTCTCTCTTTGAAAAACAGAATCGAATGCAAATACAAATATAAAATTAAATCTGAATTTGTCAACAGGGTACCCCCCAAAAAGTAATATAAATAGTACAAATTGTCAATGGGGTACCCTAACCCCCCTAAAAAAAAATAATATAAATAGTACAAAGAAATTCTTAAAGAAATCTGGGAAAAAAAACTGGAATCGAAATATTTAAATTGAATCAAACCGAAAAATATAAAACTTGAATCGAAAAATAAACTGAAATCGAAAAAAAATTAAAAAATTAAATCAAAACTGAAATCGATATTTTTGCAAACTTAAACTGAAATCGAAAACTGGACTTAAAAATTTATCAGTTTCCCATCCCTGATATATATATATATATCATACAAAAGTTATAATCTATGAGCATTGGTCTCCGAAGATTGTGGCGTAGATGAATTTGTGTCACATTTAACAATTTATTTGTCAAGGTGATTTTTACCTGCCAGACGTAAGACAACCACTGTGGCATGACAGTGCCAACAATTGTATTGCCGTCTTACGGCTGGTAAGCAAAAGTGGCTCGAAATACAGAGCGGGCTATAAGTCGCTTTACCGAAGTGAGTTTTATTATAATACGAAGGTAAAACGACTTATGGTTCACCCTGTATTTTAGTAATATATCAAATGTGAAATAAATTACATACGCGTAGCTGGCCGGGTGAAATTGTGTAGCGGGTCGGATCCCCGTGGGCATTAGGTTAAGGACTCCTGATTTATATTATGAATATAATAAATTTAAAAGGGTATGAAGAGATCAAGCTACTAACGAAGGTTTCAATACATTTGTTTGTGTATCGCTTGAAAAATAGGAACTATCACGTTTAACTATCGTTTTAACAACTGTTTAACAGAGTACTCTAATTAGTTTCATTTCAATATCAGACACTAAAGAAGTAATCCCAAACAAAGTAAATATTGCTTTAAAATCAACCGCAATTTTTTAGGCGAGTCAAATTTAAGACCTGAGTCTTAAAATTAAGCTAACTTGAGCTAATTTAAGCTAACGAGTCAAATTTAAGCTAACTTAATGAGATTCAAACTCGATTACAAATAGAACGCCACGTTCAGAAGTGCGCTCTAAATGGTCCTTGACGTTTGGTTATATATATGAAATGTGTACTCGACATCTCTTAATTAATTTAGCTTTCTGAAACGAATAATATCTAGAGTATTTTGAAATGTTTACTGGATATTTGAAACGGATATAATAATAATGTAACTTTCTAGTTTTAAAGAATGGTCCGGATTTTGGAAAAGATCCAAATTGTCTAACAAAGAAATATCTAATGCGTGAAAGTTTAAAGAGTTTTTAAATACAAGTTTAAGTTAATATAAGAAAAAAAAAATTACTTCATAGCATTAATCTTAAAAACTTTTGACTTTCAATTTATATCCATTTCTTCTCATAATTGACTATGTATCTCTGTCAAATAACTTCCTGTAACTTACTTTATCAAGCCATTTATCAGTTCTAAATACTCGACTTTGTTCCATAAGTCGACGACGCTTTTCAAGTGAAAACGTATTTAGAGCAGCTAATTTTTTCTTCAAAGTTCTGGATTTACTTTGGTTGATCTAGCCCGAACCCTTTCTAGGTACTTGTAGGTTATCTCCCCCCCAACCAATTTTGACAGAATATTTTTGTTAAAACTAACGAAATATCGCGACTTAACCTAATCAATTATCAAGGGCGTACAGTTGATCTATTAGTAAAGAGTAAATACTATTCCAGAAACAAACAATGTTATAATTAATAATAGATCAACTGTACGCCCTTGATAATTGGTTAGTTAAATCGTGATATTTTCGTTAGTTTTAACGAAAATATTCTGTCAAAATTGGTGGTGGGGGGGGGGAGAACCTACAAGTACCCTTTCTAACTTACCAGTGTCTTTTCTCAAGTATAAGTTGTTTAACTTAGAGACTGAACCTAGGATAGGCCTATTATTTAGGGTGTTTCAAAAGTTAGGAATAATAGGAAATATTTTTAATGTCCTTATATACGTATATAAATAATTGAAACACCCTGTATATCAAAAGGCCTAAGTCTAAGGCTAGGCTCAGGGTCACAGCCTGGTTCATCATCTTGAAAGACTTTACTAGTCAAGGTCTAGCCAAATAAATAAAATTTATAAAGAACGGTCCGGATTTTGGAAAAGAGCCGACAATTTCATTAAATATTTCAGATTAGTCTTTACAATTGTTTATAAAATTGGGACAATATAGATATTTCTAGTGACTTACTGAAATGGCTAACGAAAAGTTTAACTAATGTGAAATGTCTAAAGCATTAGACATTTCAAAATTCGCAAAACTGTGACAATGAAACGTTTAACGAAATGTCTGCTTCGATTTAGTGTGTGCAATTTCTTCAATAGAGAATCAATGGCCATAAGAAACGGATGTCACCATAAACACAGCGTTCGAATGTGTAACTCTGACTATGCAACCCGGTCAGGGACTGTCCAACCTAGTCTGAGAAATGTGGAAGGGGTGGAGTGACGAGCCGCTGTACGTAATGTATTTGGCTCAACCCAGTTTTTCCTTTAAAATGGAGTAGTTTTTAATCACTGGGTAGTTTTCAACCACATATCCACTTTGACTGCCGAGTGAATTTGGAAGGCTTTAGGCTTATTATGGAAACTTCTAATGCGAATCTGAGGGAAACTGTGGGAGATTTGATTTGTAAGCGGTTCAGAATTATCATATAATCAAAGGATTTCATACTCCTGAAGATTCCTTAAAAGCTGTCCTCAGAAAGATGCCTGTACTCCTTATGGTACAGTTTTGCACTGACCTATCTTCTGCAGGGAGGATTTGTCAACCCTTTAAAGCAATGGTTCTCGCCATTTTTTTTTGTGATCAAGACCCACCAAAATACCTCCAAATTTGCAAAGCACCTGAAAACGGTGCTTAAATGTTTCACATATATATATATATAAAGGGGTAGAAATTAAGCATTTTATTTGTATGATAAGTTAGTTTTCTCTTCTTTGCGCCGAGACGCATGCGCATTGGGGTTAAAAATATTTCGAAATTGTGACGCAGTTTATTTAGTATTTGTATTTATAGGCTATCTCGAAAAGAGAAGAAAACAGTCATCATACACTGTATGTGCATTTCTCCATTTATTTCATGTAGGCTTAGGTGTTCTAAGTGTCTTTCATGCATTTATCAATTTTATTTATTTGGCTAGACCTTGACTAGTAAAGTCTTTCAAGATGATGAACCAGGCTGTGACCCTGAGCCTAGCCTTAGACTTAGGCCTTTTGATATACAGGGTGTTTCAATTATTTATATACGTATATAAGGACATTAAAAATATTTCCTATTATTCCTAACTTTTGAAACACCCTAAATAATAGGCCTATCCTAGGTTCAGTCTCTAAGTTAAACAACTTATACTTGAGAAAAGACACTGGTAAGTTAGAAAGGGGTACTTGTAGGTTCTCCCCCCCCACCACCAATTTTGACAGAATATTTTCGTTAAAACTAACGAAAATATCACGATTTAACCTAACCAATTATCAAGGGCGTACAGTTGATCTATTATTAATTATAACATTGTTTGTTTCTGGAATAGTATTTACTCTTTACTAATAGATCAACTGTACGCCCTTGATAATTGATTAGGTTAAGTCGCGATATTTTCGTTAGTTTTAACAAAAATATTCTGTCAAAATTGGTTGGGGGGAGATAACCTACAAGTACCTAGAAAGGGTTCGGGCTAGATCAACCAAAGTAAATCCAGAACTTTGAAGAAAAAATTAGCTGCTCTAAATACGTTTTCACTTGAAAAGCGTCGTCGACTTATGGAACAAAGTCGAGTATTTAGAACTGATAAATGGCTTTGATAAAGTAAGTTACAGGAAGTTATTTGACAGAGATACATAGTCAATTATGAGAAGAAATGGATATAAATTGAAAGTCAAAAGTTTTTAAGATTAATGCTATGAAGTAATTTTTTTTTTCTTATATTAACTTAAACTTGTATTTAAAAACTCTTTAAACTTTCACGCATTAGATATTTCTTTGTTAGACAATTTGGATCTTTTCCAAAATCCGGACCATTCTTTAAAACTAGAAAGTTACATTATTATTATAATTATGTGGTTTTGCATGCTGAGTTCGAAAAAGTTATTCTTTGTTTTTTGGAGAAATGAAAAATAAAAAAGTTACAGCAATTTTTATTACCATTATTTACATACTGTATATCGATCTAATATTATAAATAAAAATTGTTGTAACTTTTTTATTTTTCATTTCTCTAAAAAAAGAATAACGTTTTTGAACTCAGCACGCAAACCCACAATAATAATGTAACTTTCTAGATATAAAGAACGGTCCGGATTTTGGAAAAGAGCCGACAATTTCATTAAATATTTCAGATTAGTCTTTACAATTGTTTATAAAATTGGGACAATATAGATATTTCTAGTGACTTACTGAAATGGCTAACGAAAAGTTTAACTAATGTGAAATGTCTAAAGCATTAGACATTTCAAAATTCGCAAAACTGTGACAATGAAACGTTTAACGAAATGTCTGCTTCGATTTAGTGTGTGCAATTTCTTCAATAGAAGAATCAATGGCCATAAGAAACGGATGTCACCATAAACACAGCGTTCGAATGTGTAACTCTGACTATGCAACCCGGTCAGGGACTGTCCCAACCTAGTCTGAGAAATGTGGAAGGGGTGGAGTGACGAGCCCGCTGTACGTAATGTATTTGGCTCAACCCAGTTTTTCCTTTAAAATGGAGTAGTTTTTAATCACTGGGTAGTTTTCAACCACATATCCACTTTGACTGCCGAGTGAATTTGGAAGGCTTTAGGCTTATTATGGAAACTTCTAATGCGAATCTGAGGGAAACTGTGGGAGATTTGATTTGTAAGCGGTTCAGAATTATCATATAATCAAAGGATTTCATACTCCTGAAGATTCCTTAAAAGCTGTCCTCAGAAAGATGCCTGTACTCCTTATGGTACAGTTTTGCACTGACCTATCTTCTGCAGGGAGGATTTGTCAACCCTTTAAAGCAATGGTTCTCGCCATTTTTTTTTGTGATCAAGACCCACCAAAATACCTCCAAATTTGCAAAGCCCATTTCAAGTTAAACATGCGAAACTCCCCTTACTCTTTAGAACAAAAGCGCGCGATACCATTCTGCTAATGATTATCCACCAGGCGGGTAAATTTTTTTCGCGAGATTTAGCTGAATGAGAGTACCGATTGTCTTTTCCTCGTGAGGTAGGATCTTTAGGTGAGCTGAAACGGGTTCTGTAACTCGTGTTGCATTTACAATACATCCATACATTACCAAAATCTCGTTTCCAAATGGAGTGGGGTGAGAAAGCAGAAATAGCCAGGATGCGAAAGTTAGAAGGTAGTAAAGAAGAGAAAGGATAGAGACTAAAGTGCATACATCCGTTCATACACGCATCCTGGTGGACCAGCGCTCCCCCTTCCCCACATGGATAAATTCCACAATCAGAGAGGTCCTTCATACGCTATGAGGGATCGCTTGGCACTTCCAATGTTTGTCAAGAATAAAAAGGAGAAAGCACCTACTTACGTACTTCTAACAAACCTCTTCCATTCCAATCAACTGCTGCCACCTCTCGTGCATTACCCAGATCAAGTCCACGCTTACTCACGCAGTAACTCACCATGTTCATCTATCTTCTTCTCGGCCTTCCTCTCCTTCTTTTACCTTCGCAGACACTCTTATACACTCTTTTCACAACTCCGTCATATTCCATTCTTTCCACATATCCAAATCACCTTGCATACTTTCCTGAATTTTCATTTCCACTGACTTCTGAACACCATATCTCTCCAGAACTACACGATTTCTTACTCTATCAGTTCGACGCACTTCTCACATACTCCTCGGATTATCTATCTCAACTACTCTTACCCTTGTCTTCTTCCTTTCATGCCATGCTAATGTTTCACACCCATACAAAAGTTTCGGCACTAAAACACCTTCACGTAAATATCTCGCAACATCTCTGCCCAGTCTCCGCTTTCAACGCACCTGACACCTTTCTTCCTTGATTCACTCCGCTATTAACTTCGTCCGCATTCGTACCTCTTTTGTTTAATACATACCCCAAATACTTACAAGTTTCTACCACCTCTTTTATTTCGCCACTCACCATCACATGACAATCCGAATTTCCTCCTCTCCACAATCGATAACTTGCCGTTACCCACACTCATTTACAACAATCTTCTCTCACACACCGCCACAAAATTCTTAACCTCTCGCATATCAAACTCACTCTGAGCTTCACTTGAATAAGTGATGTTCCGAAGACGTCTAACATGGCTCTGGCTATACTTTAAGAATGATTTTGAGCATAATACCGAATCAAACAGACTGAAAGATTATACAGTCGGTGAAGATCACATTAAGGCTTTATAATAACAGTCAAGCGTCAAAAAACTTTAGAGAACAATCAATCTTTATTTAAAGAAAATCAGATATTTGCATTTAAGAACATTTGTCGCAGTACACCGGTTGAAACTTTAAAAGGTTTGTATTAACTTTGTGTGAACCCCCCTTTTTTAGTTTTGGGACTGGAGAATGTGGATCATCTCCACGAAAGTTTCTGTTCATTTATTTTTTGGCTTTAAAGTATATATATATATATATATATATATATATATATATATATATATATACATACAGACAGAGGGTTGACAAAATTAAATAGAGACCTTTGTTTTGTTCCCCCCCTCCCAGTAATTTTTTTATTTGATAAAAGTCAGTAAATAGAAACAAATTTATTGAATCATTTATATTTAGAATCGTGTTGCTTTCTCCTTTCCATCATGGAAAGCTAACACGCGTTCAAGCATCCCACTGGTTGTAGGCTTTGATAAACTTCAATGACTGGTTATAGGCTTTGGTTGTAGCTTCCTTAACGATCTATATAGCATGTTCCACGTATGTTCTATTGGATTCATATTTGGGGATTACTCTGGCCATGGAAGATGTGCAATTCCATAACTTTATGCCACTTCTGCGTAGCACGAGCGATATGAGCTGGGGCACCATCTTCCATGAATACATTTTGGAGTGGAGATACATTTTCATTGAATAAATGGGTGGCGACCCGTCTTCCAGGATCTTTGCACATTTGGCTGAATTAATAGTTCCTCTGCAAACCACCGTCTCTGTTCGTCTATCGATCCAAATTGCCTCCCACATCTTTCGGATGGACCTGGACGACCAGGACGATCAACAACTGTTATTTTTTGGGTCTTCTTCAGAAATGCACAATGACCGTTAATTGTTGATACTTTTCTTTCGCAAAATTCCATTTGGACTTTGTTCTGCTCCCAAAAGTCCCATAATTCGACCCCTTGTGAAAACTGTCACTTCTCGGGAACTTCTGCTTCGTGATATTGTGAAATACATGCTAATTTATCTTTAATGGCAGTATATACTTTTATCAACCTTATACAAGGTGTTATCAAATTATGATTCATAAATAAAAATACTGTGAATATATATATATATATATATATATATATATATATACAGGACGTCAAAATGAACAAAAAAGTTGCTATGAACATAAATCCGCAATCGCTTCATTTCCGAGATACATTGTTTTTTGCCAAGGATGATCCAATTAAAATGAAAGTCATTAAAGTTTATCAAAGATTATTTACAGCAAGTGCTCAAAATGGTTTCCATGCATCAGAGTACATGCTTCAACGCGTCGATGAAAATTTTGCCGCATACGTTGGAAAACACCAACATGGTTGCGTATTGTTTCTGAACAATCTCGAACACGTTGCCACAATTCATCTATGTTATTAACTTCTCTAGCATAAACCAGATATTTTAATAACCCCACAAGTCAATTGCATTTAGTTCCGGAGACCTGGGTGGCCAAGCGACGGGACCATGCCGCCCATGTATGTACCCTGATGCAGGGAAACCATTTTGAACACTTGTTGTAAATAAACTTTGATAAACTTCACTGACTTTCATTTTAATTGGATCGTCCTCGGCAAAAAGGCAATGTATCTCGGGAACGAAGCTATTCCGGATTTAGGTTCATAGCAACTTTTTTGTTCACTTTCACGTCCTGAATATGTATATTAATTTATGAAACATAACTTGATAACACCCTGTATATGTATATATTCAGTGGTGTGGTGTGGGTATGTCCATTAGGGCGGATCGAAAATGAGGTTTTTAAACTTTTTTTCGAAATTCAAATATGGCTAGTGCGGAACATATGTGGGTGCTATAGATAATGACTGTGCATAAATATTAGTCCTGCGAAATTATATCTTCAGGTGCCACAAAGCCGTCGAAAAAAGTGAAATATAATGATTTTCTTATATTCTGCATTAGTACAATAACTGAAACTTACTTGTTATTATTATATATTAAGTGTTCCAATTACCAAAATAGTTACTGAATTACGCAGCTCTTAGTTTATTTAGATCAATGTTCTTTTGATTAATGATCTAAATAATCCAGAACTCACAACGAGGAGGTGGCTGCGTGTCGAGCTCCACCCATGCCCTCCCAACCACCCATCCTTGCGCATGTTTTTTTCTATTAACGTTTTATTTAAACTTTATATTCAGCTTTACTTTCGAATGATGGCATTTTTTACGTGACTGAAGTGTTGATCTTATGAAGCCATCTCGCGCGTTCAATCCAAATACTTCTGATGATGCTTCAGTCACTAATTTTAACCATTCTTTCTACTACTTGTGTATGACAAGGGAATTTCTCGAATGGAGGGGTACTCTTGTTTTCTATGAATTCTTCAATCTCATTTTCTGTCAGGTGTCTTGTCACAGGTGTTCAGTGACAATGCATTTTTGCCAATTAATTAAATCAGTATAATCAGTAGCTTCAATTGAATAACAGGTACTGTGAAACGCCTCACAACAACTTTTTCCTTGTTTGTTTGCCTTGCTTTCTTTATTCGCCTCCACGCTAATTCTCTTATGGCGCTGCGGTCATCATGAATCATTGATGCTAGAATATTTTCTGGATTTGCAAAAAATGCATTTTTTTTGTATGACAGGGTTTACAATATCCTTTACTTCGTCATTCAGTGTTCTTGTTAGTTCAATAGTTTTGAAAACATGTTTTGAGCCATTGACAAAAGACGTACTTTGCTTAATAGAAAACCACATTGGGATGTAGACCTTCATTATAAAAGAAGCAATGTTCATGAGGTTCTCAGATGGACTTACAGTTGAAACGTATAGACGAAGCAAACGATTTGCTGTAGTCAGCCATCGTGAATGTGCCATTTTGCCTGGACTACGATGAGCAAGATCTGGAGAGCAATATCCCTTTGTTATGGCCTGATGAATATCAATTAGATATTTTTGGTCGGTGCTAAGATCTTCACAGTTCTACAGTTGGTTCCTCAGCATCAATCCTTTCAAACTCGACAATAGGAAGACACTCACAGTTCTCTAATTCCCTGCCAATAGGACCGGTGAATCCGCGGGGACCAGATGTTTTTCCATCCAGCTTTGCAACTAATGGCGTAATGGCAATTCATTGCATGGAGCTGGCACACTAAATGTTTAACTGGCTTCTTCAGCTTCAATTCTATAAGCCTTATAACGCCTCCCTTTTCTCCAGTGTTGACTGCTGCACCATCGCATCCAATGGCAACAAGGTTTTCAGGTTCATGTCATTATTTCCAATATACTCAAACATTCCTTTACATATCTTCAGCTGATCCAGAATTCACAGAATAATGGCCCAAATAATCTGAACCAGGTTCTCTCACTAAAGTGATATGTTCTTCTG